>BRDA01072175.1:0-11345 GCA_036984385.1 Crenuchus spilurus | reverse complement strand
TCTCTCTCTCTCTCTCTCTCTCTCTTTCTCCCTCTTTCTCTCTCTCTTTCTTTCTCTCTCTTTCTCCCTCTGTCTCTCTCTCTCAATCTCTCTCTCTCTCTCTCTCTCTTTCTCCCTCTTTCTCTCTCTCAATCTCTCTCTTTCTCTCTCTCTCTCTCTCTCTCAATCTTTCTCTCTCTCAATCTCTCTCTCTCTTTCTTTCTCCCTCTTTCTCTTTCTTTCTTTCTCTCTCAATCTTTCTCTCTCTGGGTTGTGAATGTGCTGACCTGTGGATAAAATTTTGCTCTGTCTTACTATATTTTTGACTTTTATAGATTTGTAATGCTGAAACAATTTTCAAGTCAGCTTTACTGTAATATCATTTTCAATTTCAAACTTTGACTCAAAATTTCAACTTTTGGGTTTCTCATATACTGTAGTTTTAAGCTTACTCTTAATAAAATAAATTTGAAAATCCCTTCCAAATGCTTTAGAAAACTTTTTCAAATGTGGATACGTTTTGGTTTTTAGTGCTTTATTGATGCTTATTTTAAATTTCATTTACATTCAACCAAGTATCTATAATCTAAACTTATTTTTTGTTTACCAAAAATTTTGCTCCTTTCCTTAACCTAAAACCAAAAATCTGACCTTAACTCAGGCCCTAAATCTAATGCTGACCCTAACTGAGACTTTTAACAGATTTTTTTTTACAAAAAAGGTTCTTACATAGCATAAATCAAAATAATGTTTTGGGAAATTTGGACTTTTAAGTGTTGGTGAGTTACAACAACATATGTAGCTAATACATAATGCATCCTTATTGCTAAGCCTACACATTCACAGGCCAAAATTTCATGGATCTAGTATCTCAAACACTACAGATGTTATGAGAAAATAGCCATATTTTATTGCTTTTGTTAAAACGTGTTAATCACATAGAATACACATTATGAGTGCAGAAATCAGGTCTTTCTCAGGAAGCTTACAAGCTACAGTGTAGCATTGCGTCTCTGTGAAGCACAGCTCACTGAAGTATGGAAAATAGTGCATTAGTTCAGCTTAATGGTGAAGTTTCATCACTTTTCTCATCTTACAGCTATGTGAATTCAACATGTCTGACCACATCCACAGCTCTGGAAAAATCGAGAGACCACTTCAAATGTCCAGCCCAACATTCAGACCTGAACACCATGGAAAACCTCTGGAATATGATCAAAAGAAAGCTGGACAGTCGCAAGCCATCAAACGAAGCCAAGCTGTTTGAATGTGCCAAGATGCCTGAATGAAAAGCTGCCAAGGTGTTTGAATGTGCCAGAAGTGGCATAAAGTCACCCAAGAACATGTTAGAGAGCATGCAAAATCAGGGTTATTTCAAGATTTATGAACTGAAGTTAAAACATTAGTACTGTGGGGTTTTAAATTTTATCAAATGAATGTGAACTTGTTTTCTTTGCATTAATTGAGGTTAGAAAGTCTTTTTTTGACCAGTTGTACATGTCCTGTAAATAAATGCATAGGACAAATGAACATGGGCATCTCTGGCTACTTGACAGTTTTCTTTCTTGGGTGATTATTACAGCCATAGCAGATGTTTTGAATGGCCAGAGACCTTTATGTACAAATCCAAAAGCCACAGAATCATTTCAGAGTTAACACGTTAAGTCAGGCTGTTCTGGCTACTACGCATGTGCATAGCTCAACAACAAAGTAAGGCCAGGCTACCCTATTTTTGTAAATGAAACTGAAATATACTTACATAAATCCCATTACATAAAGCCCTGTCCATGCTTGGCCGCTTCAGTGGCTCCCCAGCCAAACTGATATGTCTACTTGTATTTCTGTCTTTTGATAAGACACTCTATGGGTTTGCTTCTCAAGGATGAATTTGGTATTTACCACTGCCCCCCTGTCTGCTCTCGCATTCTCTACAGCTTCTTAATTACCCTGGCCTTTCAGAAGAGGGCCGCAGCTCTCACCTTTTGACCCTTCTGTCCACTCGCTCCCTCTGTCCTGTCTTTAAATGGGAGGGGTCTTTTAAGGTGGAAAAGCTCAAGCAATATTGAAGTGATCTATAGAAGGGGATGAGTGCATTTGTCATCATACTGCGCTGTATCACCTCCTGATATGGGAAATGAGGGTGGTGCGGGATGTTCAGCACTCGCACATCTCACCCACATCATCATCATCATGATCTCCATGGACAATTCACATCACATCCTCACCTTATAGTCTCCTGCTGCACTTCACATTACTGGAACATTCATATCTAGTACACTGTATATAAAGTATATCTTATACATCTTCTACTAATATACTGGATATCTCGGAATATAATAAGCAGTATTCTATCTCCTGCATGTCTTGTAATGGAAATCTGTATTTTTCACTATTGTATATAGTATGAATGGAAATGTGTTCCCTTGCAGCTTTCATAGCTTGTATATTTGGAACAAATACTCTATATTCATGTATATATAAGCTCCGCAGACAAAAATTTTATTTAAGGAGGTAGAATGATCAGGCTATAATTACCTGCCGGGTGTGTGACAAGATGCATAGATTGAGAAGAGGTGGTACAATGCAATGAATATCTTGTTCAATGTGTGGAAAATGAGTCACAAAGTAGATGTCAATGATTCCAAAAATAAGTGATTGTATTTGGGCACCAAAGGCCAGAGTGTGAAGGAAGTAGCTGAATTTGCAGGTTTATTGAAGTGTACAGTCATACAGGTCTACCAGCAGTGACTAAAGTCTCAGCCTACAGGACATTCTCATCAAAATTGTGCTCGACAGCACACAAGGGCTGAATGTCTCTTCCTGCCACTCTGTGTGTTCATGGTACGCAGTTCCCTGTGGAGTGATTTTTAAAGAGTTTAATTGAATAAAAACTCTGGAACAAGATTGCAGTTTGGTGTTTATTTCTTCCTAGCGGTAAAGCCATTATTATTTTTTAATATATCACACCATTTAATGGGCAGTTCATGTTTAAAGATGAATTTCTTCCCTTCAGCACACAATGGCAGTGAGATAAGTGATGGAGCGAATGTACAATATTCTTAGCTGCAGGAAATGCTCTCTCTCTCTCTCTCTCTCTCTCTTTCTCTCTCTATCTATCTCTCTCTCTCTCTCTCTCTCTCATACACTCACTTCTCTCTTACACTGTTAAGCCCTATTAAGGATGGATTGGTGTATCAGGGCGAATCTAGATGCCAATAAAAACACTGTAGGATGAACAAGGCCTTGAAAATCATGGTGATGTGTGTCTGGATAGGAAGAAAATGATTAGACAAATGGTGAATTCAGTGTAAAACAGTAGGTAGTTCAGTTTGTAATTTTCTGAAGGTAGGAGGGTGAAAAACACTAACATGGTTGATTTGGATGGAAAGAAAGTCACAGAGGAATATCTGTAAAAGTATAAATTACCCCAGGACCTCAGGGCCCATTTAATCCTGTCCGAGTAGGACTTTATTCATGTACTGTCCCACCTGCAGAGGCATTTACCTTCCCACTGTTTGCATTACTTTTGCTCAGCAGAAGCTCACACCCCAATCAGACCCTATTCTACCATCTGGCCTTGCCTTGTTAGTGATAAAACATAGCTAAACCCAGGCATGGAAAGACTCAAGCAGTGATGAACAAGAGAACGAGTGTAACCCTGCTGGCTGGCAAAAAGAACATTTGTGATGACTTACAGTGAGAAGGTCTGAAGCAAATATAATGAAGCTCTAGTAAAACTGATACTGTACACTGAAGGCCAGATGCACTGAGCCTTTTATACCAGTTTCAGGTTCAGATCAGATACTTACTTCCATTTTTTCCTTACATTCAGAGATTCAATACATTATTAATTAAGACACGGGCAAAGGTGGAAGTCAATGAAAGTGGAAACTCCCATCTTTCTACTCTAGTTGTTTGTTTCTTTTTGAGCTGCCAATTGAAAATGTAATTAAATTAAATAATAATAATGTAATTAAATATTTAAAAACACTGAAATAATATTTACATGTTGATTTTTTTTTTTTTTTCAATCCTTGCGGTCCCAAAGAAGTAGAACTGAGCACTCAGTGTCTGTCCTGCTGAAGGGTGACCTCTAGTAGCACAAATCTGAGTTGTAAGATAACCAAAAAAAAAAAAAAAAGAATTCTGGCACAAAATCTGTAAAAGAAACATTTTCTGCTCATTTGAAAGACTGTTTTACAAAAATCATCAACATTATTTTCAACATTTGGGCATAATTGCAAATTCTGGAAAAATACATTGGACTGTAAATGTAGCATAATGCTTAATTCACTGCTGAACTTAAGGACACCAACACCACATACACTAACATATCAGTGTCACTGCTGTGCTGTGAATGATCTATCACCTAATCTGGTCAACAGTGGTCCTGTGGTCAGAAACCAACCAATGATGAATGGAGTAGTGGGCTAAGAAACTGTACAATTAGATCCCTGTTATTGTGTGGTTTTAAGAATCTTGTCAGTGGGTGGACATCCAAGGTAAGGAGGCGTCAGTGGACAGTAGACTAAAGCAAGCCTATATTGCCACTGATTTACATATGACATAATAGATTGTCCAATTAAGAGTCACAATGTTGATACACACATGCAGTCTGGGTTTAGTGCTAAAATCAGATCATTTATCTATAACCAATAATCAGACAATAGATCACACAAGTGTCATTATATCGCAGTCATGATAAAACCACCCAGAACACACAGCTGGACCACCTGCCCTTTCCCAAATTATCTTAGCACGGTAGTACAATGCTGAACAACCTATTGCACACCCATTATCTTAATAGATGAGTTGAGCAGTAGAAGATAATCATCCTGCATGTTTTTCTCGCAGAATATAATGTCACAAGGTGCGGAAGCCTTTGTTGGGAAGCAAATTGTTTTCACATTCACCTGTGAAAAAATAAGGCCGCCTCAAAACTGGTAATAAACACAACTGGCACTTTCAACAGCTACTATTTATATCTGTAAACCTTGGGGCCGTCAGCTTCTTCTCAGGTTGTGGCTATGACTAATACGCCTAGGCTACAGAAAGGCAGAGGGGGGCTTAAAAAAGGAGAGAGAAAATAAAATCTTTGATCTGTCATTATGAAGGCAAGAGTTATGCAGCTCTGTGAAAGCGCCAGAAGTATTGAACTCTGTTAAATGTCAGGTTTTTTTCAAATTGTAGCCATATAGGGCTTTTTTTCACCCCTCTGCCTCTGAAAATTGATCACACGGCTGCACTGGGTGAGAGGCAGAGACTAAATTGCTCTTGTCAGGGTCACCCGGCTGTCAGGACCACTTCCAGACCTGATTAATAGAGTGCAGAGGTAAGCTCACCCACAGAAGTGACTCAGTCCTCAACCCTCCTCAACTCACTCGAAGCAAAGTGCTTTATCTACTGAAACAGCCCCTATATAACTGCACCGACTACTTTTTTTTACAAACTCCTGTTTTATGACTCTAACTAGCTGATTTACAGTTAGAGATTGCATTTTAAGCATCTTTTAATAAAGGTAACAGAGCAGAGGAAAACTTTTTAGGACATCATTGGGTAGGGTGACCAGACGTCCTCTTTTTGAGACTTAAAAAGAACGTCTGGGGGGAATTTCACAAACATCCAGGATTTTGTTGTACATGAGAAGCGTTTAGTTCACAAACTAGTCTTGCCCTCCACCTATTCCGTTTGGCTCACTTGAGTCAGATGTTATGCTATATTAAATGAAGACCCAGCTGAAATACAAGTCGGTTTCCCTTTAGGCTGCCACAAGCTCATCGATTGGCTCTGCCATTTCTTGCTAACGTGTGATTGGCCATCGCCGCTGTCACTCCCTCAAATGGAGTCTGGACTGCAATTTGGCCAGCACTTCATTTTCACCTGTAAGTTGTTAATGTGTTGAGCGTTTGTTCTGCCTGAGTCACGTCAGCTAGACATACAAAGTATTTTAATATCAGCGGTTTCATATTAAAATTCATTAATATTTACATTTGAGTGTGTGTCTGTATGTGTGTGTATCTACCAGTCTGTGATAAGCCATCTATTTACATGCCTCTAAGTGTAACTATTAACAAAATAATTCAGAATTTCTGCTTATTTTTACTCAAAAATGAGGTATAATTCCGTGTAAATAAGATCTATTGACCATACAGTCCAAACATATGTGTAACATTGGTGATAATGAGCTGAAGTGAAGTTGACTTGAAAAGGATTGGGTGATAATTTTATGCTACATGCTTTTAACAGTTTATTATTTATAAATAATATGTAATAATGTATTACTATTTTATTAATGATTAATATTAATTTTTATTACTTTATTATTCATAATAATGTTTAATAGTTATTATTAGTATATTATTAATAGTAACTAGTAATTATTAATAAAATATAAATAATCATTTGTCAATATTCAATAATAATTAATAATAATAAAAATTGTGTTCAAACACCAAAAAAAATTTATTTGAACATGTAATACATTATACTGATTATGATTCTGAGTGGAAAACACTGAGATGAAGTAATGGGTTTATGCAAATCAAAAATAGCTTTAAAAAATGCTAATGCTAACATTCATTAGCAGTAATGTTTTATCACAAACTGAGACTGGCAGGTTTTCTGCTGACCAAAATAACTATCATATATTTTGATGTCCACATTTTCTGATTCTTACTGTCAAAGTAAGAAATGTTGGTATCTGGATATTAGTGTGGGAATTACTTGGTATTGGATGGAAAGGAATATATGTGGTATCGCCCATCCCTAGTTTCTACACACAGACCATTTTCATGCTTCCAGGTTTCTTAATGTTGAACTGCAGATATTTGTTGATGCTGTTTAGCTACTTCCAGTCAAGTAAACAATAGAACAAAAGCTGCTGTTCAAAATCACTTATATGGCACAATTGATATTATTGTGCTGTCCCAGGACACGTTTGACTCTCAGTGTTGAGGTCTGAGGTTCAAGTCCCCATTTAGGTGGAGATTCCATGTTTTCCCCAGGTCTCTTTTCTCCCACAGTCCAAAAACATGGAGGTCAAGAGAATGAGTTACTCTAAATAGCCTTGGTGTGAGTGCCTGTGTATCTGTGTTTGCCTAGCAATGGATTGGGATCCTGCTATGGCGAAAATGTGTAATGCCCTGTTGAACAGCCAAAAAAGGGGTGGGGGCTCTCACCAAGACCCTGAACTGGATTAAGTTCAGTTTTTACGCACTCTCCAATGACAAATGATTTGATGAATAAATGGGATTAAGCAAGCCAAAAATAACTTTTAAATGCTCATGCTAATGCAAATAATCACATACTGAGACTGGCAGGTTTTCTCCTGGCCGCATTTTGAAGTTCATAATTTTTGGCTCTCACTGTGAAAGTATAAATAAAATCCCAATTTAAACAGTATTGGTATCTGAATACTAGTATGTTAATTACTCATCAAAAGGAATGTTAGTGGTACACATAGCTTGATGCACGTTAACGGAGTCTGAAAGGTTTCTGAGCAGTTCTTGGAAACACAGCTCCACAAGTGAGGCGAACATACAATGAGTTAAATTAAAAGTAGTTGGCAAAGACAAATCACAGAATTATAGCAGAGGGTGAATCACGTTTTGGCCTTCTGACAAATCATATTCAGGTTGAAACGTTTCATAAGTAGACACATCTGAAATAATTTTCTGATGAGCAAATAATTAGCAAGAAAACATCACATACAGTGCATAAGGTCATTCAGTCACCTTCATGCATTATTTCCTCCATGTAATACAGTATATTAGTGTGTGTGTGTGTGTGTGTGTGTATGTGTGTGTGTGTGTGTGTGTGAGAGAGAGAGAGAGAGGGAGAGAGAGTCTTCTCACAATGAAGAAGAAAGGCTTTCCTCAAGATTGAAAACTTCAATTCAAACTTTATTAGAAAACTTTAAAACTGTATAGAAACAAATTAGCTATTAGTCTATTGGCTGCTCTGTTTATATCCCAAAATATTTAAAATCTTCATATTCTGCCCAGTCCTGGTTTGTCAACTTACTCTGTTCATTTTTGTCATTTTAGACATCAGAAAAAACTTGAATATGAGTGTTTGAGTGCTTTATGATCCTACAGTGGCTGAACATGTCTACTGTATTTGTTTGGGGCGAAAGTGATTTAGCACTAAAGGTAAAATTTAACCAGATAGAAGCTGATCTCTCTGTGAGAAAGGTCTATTGACATTATCACCTCAAATTAGAGCTATAACACATCAAGATAGATATGATTATACTATGACAAAGTGAAACAAGGCTAATGATAAAAGGCTGTTTTATATATTTATTTTGCTCTCTTTAGCTGTGCTAAAGAACTCAAGAATGAAAAACTTGTAACTTGGTTTTGTAGTAAAACATTAAAAATGTTGGTTATTTGAATCACAGTTCCATTTTTGTACTATTTCCACTTTTCCATTATTAAATTAATTTTAAAATTAAGACAAATTATTAAAATTTACAAAAAATAATTAAACATATTTTTTCAAATTCAGTTTTAGACCAACAAAATTACAAACTCTCATGTACTCAAACTGTCCAAATATATACAGGTGCATCTAAAAAAAAATTTGAATATCATCAAAAAGTTAATTTATTTCAGTAATTCAATTCAAAAAGTAAAATCATATATATATATATATATATATATATATATATATATATATATATATATATATATATATATATATATATATAATATAATATACTGTACATATTTATTTTTTGAGTATGTCTTATATAATATTCTAATTTTCATATTCTGATACTGACTTTTGGGTTTTCACTGTTTGTAAGCCATAATCATCAACATTAAAAGAAATAGATCACTCTGTGTTTGAACTGCTTCAGCCTGAACTGCTTTTTGAATGAGGCTCAATACAGACCAATCAATCAGAACATAAATCACATATACATATATAAGAAATAAAGCCAGGTTTATATATAAGAGGTAAAGTCAGGGGCGGTTTCTCACAGTTTTAAAAGGCGGTCTGGTGAAGCTGCTTTCCAAACTCACACCAGCTGTGGACAATCCACCTGTTTAAACACTCTAAACTGCCGAAGCGTCAGCTGAAGCGTCAGCTGTTGTGTGCAGCCCATCTCGTGTAAGACCTAATCGGGTAAAGACCTGCGAGTCTACCTGCGCGAGTTCACCAAGCAAGGCCACCAACAAGGCAGCCAGTTCTACTGCCTCAGCCATGTGCTATCAGTTCAAACACAGAGTGATCTATTTCTTTTAATGTTGATGATTATGGCTTACAAACAGTGAAAACCCAAAAGTCAGTACATTCCTGTTATCGTTGGGTCCTACAGGAATCGCAGAACTCTATATCGGCACCAAAACCATGCAAACCTCAGGCCAGTAACGCAGACCTCTCCCACTTTTACTACTCTTTCTGTGGGTTTATGGAACTGCCAGTCAGCTGTGAACAAGGCTGACTTCATCTCCTCCTATGCAAATCATTTATCTCTACAACTACTGGCTCTGATGGAAACTTGGATCAGACCAGAAAATACTGCTACACTGGCGGCACTATCAAATAATTATTCAATTATTTATTATATCAAATAAATAATCCATCCGGACAAGGTGGGGGTATAGGCTTTCTAATTGCTAACGGCTTACAATATACCACTCTACTACCTTCAACCACATATACCTCTTTTGAATACCACGCCACACTGGTTAGCTCACCAGTCGAACTTGGTATTATTGTCATTTATTTATGACAACATTTCATGACATTTATTGATTTATGAACTAGACATGTTACTGTCTTCCATTCCAAAGCATGAGTGTCCCATGCTCATTCTAGGTGACATGAATATCCACCTTGACTGCCCCAGCTCTACTGATTTCAAATCTCTCATGCATTCCTTCGATCTAGAGCTGGTCACCAGCCCTCCAAATGATGACACAAACTCTATGGAGTCTCAATGGAGTTTATGGAAAATATTTTATTTTTTTTAAACTTCTGAACTGAAAATCATTGAGATCAGTAAACCTTAATGCAGCTTCCCTTTCAGTACAATATGAGCAAGGCCATATGAGATCTGATCATATGCGGGATGGGACATGTACCTTTTGCAGAGAGCCTCTCTCAGTACTGAAGACTTCAGCAAATCAATAGACGGTTTAATGAGTTTGAAATACAAATATCAATAGCAAATAATGTGAAGGGTATCAGTGAAGATGACGTTCAGAAAGATAACAAATCAGCCTTGGATCTGAAAAGCTTTGCTCTATGATATTAGCAGGACATTAACTGCTTGTCCCAAATGACCCTGTGTAAATCCTGCCCACATGCTGAATACTGATAACTCATCATGTATATTATTAATAATACATTAACCAATATTAGTCTTTCTTCTTTTTAAGTATTTAAAAATAATAGTGTAATTCTTTATAAAGCCTATTTGTAAGAATTACATCCATATGAGATTATTTTTTCTGTTCATACATTTAAAATGAACAGCTATATGGATGGAATGAACTACAGTGAGGAAAATAAGTATTTGAACACCCTGTGAATTTGCAAGTTCTCCCACTTAGAAATCACAGAGGGGTCTGAAATTTTCATCTTAGGTACATGTCCACTGTGTAAAAATCAAAAAATCAATGTATGATTTTTTAATAATTTATGTGTGTTACTACTAAATATAACATGGTACTACCATGGTTGTATGGTATTGCTATGGTAAAACAATTCTAGGATATGTTTGTTTTTGTTTTGTTTTTTGTTTTTGTTTTTTGTTTTTGTTTTTTTTGTTTTTTGCTGTTGTTTTTGTTTTTATACCACAATACAAGATAAAATAAGATAATCCTTTGTTAGTCCCACAGTGGGGAAATTCAAAATGGTGAGAGCAAAACAGAACTACAATGTTAATACGACAGCATAACTTTTACATAGTAAATTACTATTAGCAGTATTCCTACAACTATGGTAAAACTTTGCATTACTGTACTATTACCATTGTAGTACCACGGTACTAGCATCATGGTAGTGCCATAAAAAACATGGTAATGTACCATGATGCTATTACCGTTTACTTTTTTTGTAATGATAGAAAGCAACAGGAATGGAGGAGGAGGATATGCTGGCAACTAACAAAAACAAAGGCTAGCTAAATGTAAAACAGTGTTAACAAGAACAGCTACACTGTTATTTTTTTAAATTCAGCTCAGTAATAAATGTTATCCATCTGTCTAACTAGCACAACTGCTAAATGTAAACAATGCTAACTAGGGTAGAACAATGTTTTAATGCTAGCCTTAGCTTAGCTCACAAGCTAACAGTTCAAAACACACCAACAGGTTAAATTGTACCTTACTGTCAGTACAGCACAAGTCATT
>BRDA01072172.1:15051-28359 GCA_036984385.1 Crenuchus spilurus | reverse complement strand
TATATATATATATATATATATATATATATATATATATATATATAAGTATGTTAGAGTGTTTTTATTCATCGTAAACTATGTTTTCTCATGTGATGTTCATTCTGGATTTCTGAGTCATTTGTGATTCATTTGTGATTCATTTTTAATTGTTATTAATATTTTTTGCATGTCCCACAGTTTACTGCCCAGCCTGTTACATTTGACTAATTTCTTTCTAAATGATGAGCTGTTCTGTGTATCGACATCATTTGCTAGTATTTTGATGTGAATCCACTGTGGAAGATGAGTGTATTATTTTTTTCTATTTTTTTCTAAATTTATCTAACCAGTCTGATATGATCAACCATAATATGTCAACCCTGTTACAAATGCAACAAGATTCTATAGTTTAAAAAATAATGATACTAAAAAGCAAACGGTCATTCGCATCATGGCACCCTCCGTGGCAGACATATTTGCTTGCTCTGCTCCTGGATGTAGCTTCTTTCGCTTTTCTCTTCTCTTTTGTATGTTTTTATTTCTTGTTTTGGACGTAGTGACCAAATGCCTTGCACTACGGACATACAGCAGACAGGCATTACTGGACATCACTGCATATAAACCGGAATTTATTGGACATATTCCACCGCAGCTACAACCTATTGTGCGCTCCTATAGCAACAACCGCTACTCCCAGCAAGGCCCTGAAGCATCAACCTTGCATGAGCACTTGGACCCCAGGATAGCGTTTCAGAGATTGCGATGCAAGAGAGGCGAGCTACATGTTATGCTAAATGCTCGTGCTAGCCGATCACCACTGCCCAGCCTCCTGCTACCTAACATACGGTCCCTGGAGAACACGTTGGACAAACTACGGGCCAGGACCTTGTCTCAGAGAGAGGTAAGACAGTGCTGCGCTCTGATTTTATCTGAGACTTGGCTTTCACAGAATATCCCGGACTCTGCCGTCCAGCTAGAGACTCATTCATTACACCAAGGAGATTGAAGTGTAGCCTCCGGTAAAACAGCAGGGTGAAGGCATATGTGTGTATATCAACAACTTGTGGTGTAAAGATGTATGGACTGTATACAAGCACTGTTGCCCAGATCTAGAGTTTTTACTGTTGAGATGTCGCCCGTTTTACATTCCACAGGAATTCATGTGTGTATTTTTAGCTACGGCCTACATCCACCCGCGGGCTAACTACACAGCGGCACTCGGTAAGCTCCATGACGTCATCCGTGCTTTGGAGATTCAGAGCAGTATACCAAACACTATAGACCCTCTGCAATACACCTACCGGGTCAACAGGTCCTCCTCAGACGCCATTGCCACTGTCCTTCATGTCTCCCTCTCCCACTTGGAAAATAAGGACTTCTATGTCAGGATACTCTTCATCAACTACAGCTCCACCTTCAACACGGTCATCCCTCACAAACTCACACACAAACTGTTATCTCTCGGAGTACACCCAACCCTCTGTGACTGGCTTTTGAACTTTCTGGCTGGCAGGCCTCAGTCTGACATGATTGGAAATAGGACATCAGCCAGCATCACCACCAGCACTGGTACTCCACAGGACTGTGTCCTCAGCCCAATTCTCTACACCCTGTTCACCCATGACTGTGTTGTTTCCCACCCCAACAACGTCATACTGAAGTTTGCTGACCATACTGCTGTGATAGGTCGTATCACTGGCGGAGACAAGGCAGCAAACAGGAAGGAGGTGAGCAGTCTGCTGACATGGTGTATGGACAACAACTTCACCCTCAACACAGACAAGACCAAGGAGATGATAGTGGACATGAAAAAACAAAGGAGACATCATCAGCCACTATTTATCTGGAACCTTGAAGTGGAGAGGGTCAGCAGCTTTAAATACCTGGAGGTCCACATCAGTGATGACCTCACCTGGACACTGAACTCCACACAGGTGCTAAAGAGGACTGAGCAGCAGCTGTATTTCCTGAGGAGACTGAGGAAATTTGGCATATCACCCAAAATCCTCAGCAACTTCTACAGCTGCATCATTGAATCCACCCTGACAAACTGCATTACTGTGTGGTATGGCATTACTACTGCAAAGGACCAGAAGCACCTGGAGAGTGTGGTAAAGACTACCACAAAAATTACAAGAATTAAACAACCTCTCTGCAGAGCGTTTACCAACACAGACTCCAAAGGAGAGCTGCCTCCATCATCAAAGACCCCACCCACCCCCAACATGGACTATTCACACTCCTACCTTCAGGCCAGAGGTACAGAAGTGTGAAATGCAAAACAACCAATTTAAGAACTCTTTCTTCCCCACGGCCATTAGACTCTTGAACAGCTGAGCTGATGACTACCTCATAAACTGTAAAAGCATTTTGCACTAAACTAATTAACATGTTAATAACTCCACTAAACAATATGTATATAGCGTGTGGTTGTTCTGGTTTTCTCTTAGAGCACACAGGGGTTGGACAATGAAACTGAAACACTTGGTTTTAGACCACAATGATTTATTAGTATTGTGTAGGGCCTCCTTTTGTGGCCAATACAGCAATTCATTCTGGGAATGACATATGACAAGTCCTGCACAGTGGTCAGAGGGATTTTAAGCCGTTCTTCTTGCAGGATAGTGGCCAGGTCACTACGTGATGCTGGTGGAGGAAACCGTTTCCTGACTCGCTTCTCCAAAACACCCCAAAGTGGCTCAATAATATTTCGACACAAACTGTCTAAACTGTCAAAACTTGCTGTCTTGGTCACAGATGCACCAGCAAGACATGCACCAACAATTTGTCCTCTTTTGAACTCTGGTATGTCACCCATAATCAGTGGTTAAAGTGGGATTTGGCAGGTGGGGGAACTCGGCGCAACATCGTAACAAAAAGTATCACACTACTTTTCTTGGCAGTGGTGGATTTATTTTGGTCCATCTACACTGACATGGCAATAAGCAAACTTGAAGGAACACCACAATATGGAACACAACCTTGCTTTTCACAATCTCAATTCAAAAATAAAAAATGGGAAGTCCAAAACTGACTTATATTTTTAACATCCCAAAATTGATGCAGACAAAAACTATGACCAAAAAAATCACAACCTCTGTATCACAAAACAACAATCAAACAATTTTGTGCCTACATTCATACAGTGGCATACAGTTAAAATAGCTCCCATTTTGACTGGTATTCTGTCTTGATTGTCACATTTTTTTTCTTTTTGGACAGGCTGTGTGATCAGCTGACCTTCTTGTGAGAACCCATTTTTAAACATATTTCTGTGGATTCCACTGTTTAACAGGAGGCCCAACCAGAGAAATAAACATTAATGCTGACACATTTGTGATTCCTAGTTGGGCTCTGAGAGGGGTAATAATTTGGTTCATTTTGCTGAACCCCCTTTTACAGTCAGCAGTGCTGACTGCCAGTGATTTCACAGCTTGCTGAAGCTTCAGTAGCCCACCAGTCACAGGAGCTTCTGGCTGATCTTTAAGATCTCTGTAGCCCTGTCTCACTCCAGAGAAAATAATATCAAAGAAGCTACAGAGCTGTCTCAACTCATCCATCTTTAAAGAACGAAGTTATAAAGAAAATAACATTAGCCTACCAACCCTTTTTCCAATTAGGAAACAAGTAGCCTAAGTGATGGACATTTCTTTCTGGCTTTGCAGATTAAAACCTAACGTAAGACCAGCAATTGCTGGGGCACAGATAATGTATGCGAAAAAAGATTTCTGCACTTATTTATATTTTATTTAAGAAAGCATAAATAGTGCTTTAAACTAAACAATCAGATCAGATTATGTTGTTGACTGGATCTTTGATTAATCACCAGAATGAACTGATGCATTTGGCCTACTTGTGAACTTTACTCTAGACTTGTAAACCACTACTGGTACAAGCAAAAAGATATTTTTAGTCATTTTTCCTTAGACAAGAGTATTTTAGCCAATTATAAAGGCAAAATGACTGACAAGACAGTCCATATTACTGTGCATTTTTTCTGTGAAATAAATTTCAATGGTTTAAAAATTTGGGTCACGACTTAATGATTAAGGACAAATGTACCCACATTTGCAAACATGAAGATGCACCATTTGAGTTTGAACCACTGCAGTATCCCTGGGCTAACTAGTCAACACAAGCTCTCTCATATTCATCATTGACGCAGAAGTTCCAACCAGCATGATACCACCATTAATGCCAACTCACTGGATATTCCCGTCACCACTTTGGGTTTCCCATCCTTATTATTTTAGCCATTTCTAACAAAAGTCAACATCTGTACTGCTAATGTTAATTCAGCTGCTTTGCTACAAGGTATAACATTAGCTAATGTAGCAATAACGTCATAGACACAGGTTGAGGTAGCCTAGCCTGAGGCTTACCTCTCTCATTTCTCCTTGCTGCTTTATCCATCTACAGGAGTAATAATGTTTAACTCAATCAAGATAAAAAATAATATATATGATATTATATAAGTATTCAGCAAGTTATGTGCTAACGTTACGTTACCTTTAGTCACATAGCTCTCTCTCTCTCTCTCTCTCTCTCTCTCTCTGGCTCTCGCTCACTCTCTCTCTCTCTGTACACGTGAATAAATTACTATATTAAGTAGCTATGTGGGCATTTTGTAGTGTATTCTACGTATACTTAAAACTCTGAAGTGATTTTTTTACTGGTGAAATTTATACTGGGGCACTGCAGATCAATGCCCCAGTAAAATATGTCTGGCAACGCCCCAGCAACATCGACTCGCTTTGTTCTAAATGCGTGAAACACCGGCGGCATCAGCTCAGGAGAACAAGCACTGGAAATGGTTGCCTAGCACTGCAGAAACCTGCCGCTAGGGATGTCTATATTTCTAGGCTAAGTGACTGGTTGAAGACAGGACAGTAGCGTCTAGGAGGAGATATTAGTTTTGTGTGAGGAGATATTAGTTTTTATTTGATAAACAACACAATGAAGAGGGAGGAGAAGAGCCAGACTGTACATCATAGACTGTAGCCTATATAAAAACTGCACGTGCGATGTTTAACAGAGAGAGAGAGCAAAAGAGAAAACTTTATTTTCTACGTTTTTACACGTGTTTCTGAAGTGTTAAAGATGATAGTTTAAGGCATATGGTTGGATTTAACCATCAGGTGTGGTAATACTTCGCGTAGGAAAGACAAAAGACCAGGTTTAAATAGAGCCTCAGCAAACAGGTGAGAGTGATTTCAGAACTACCGTGAAGATGACCTTCGGACTCTCCCCTGATTGGTGGAGCACATGCGCCTCTCACGTGAGGGCTGCTGGGAAGTGGACTTTGCAGCCTCTCCACTCTCCGAAAGAAGTCCTGACACTTATAAACTTATAACTTTTAGAGGGGGTTACAAGTATCCGCGGATCCGCGCTATTCGCGGTAGGTTCTGGTCCGTAACCCCCACAAATACAGGGGGTTTACTGTATATATATATATATATTTCATTGTACAGGGAAACATGTTTCTTTACTGTCCATATGGCAATATGAATCTTTGAATCTTGAATCTTTGTACTTCACTTTCATGCTAGTCTGATTTTATTCATGTAAAAGCTAAACTAATGTCAGAAAGTCCACTCTGTTATAGTCCAACCTTTTACCACCAAAGATCTAACAGGGTCGACATGCACAAAACACGGTGAAAAAACAAGAATAAGTTTATGGGTATGTCTAAGAGTGAGCCACAGGCCTTGAACTAATGACCATTCCAACAACATATATGTATACAGAAGGCCTTATATGAAACTACAAGATTTAATTATACTATCACAGTTGCTATATTTACTGTTTTTGACTTTCACTTGATGTTTTACCAGCAGTTTTTATGTTGTTTAAACTTTTTTTTTTTTAAGTTTAAAAGAAATTTGCTTGTAGGCACCATTTCTGTAGTTTAAAATTTCATTTTATGTGGCAGTGTTTTAAACATGTAATCATTTTAATGACTGGGTGTTAATAATTATTGTTATGACTTTCTAATATTTAGCAGTTTTCTTTTATTATTTAGCACTTTTATATAAAAGCTGTGTTTAATTGCTGCTTTTTATATGATCAAATGTAAGGACATAGTGGATGTTCATACAGTGCCTTATACTGGACCATTTTATGTCTTGTTTTTTTAACATTTTAACACAACTTTTATGTTGTCCACCCTGTTAAGCACCCTGTTAAGCACCCTGTTAAGTTATTTTTATGTATATAATTTTATTAATATAGCACAAATAATTATTATATTTTTAAAAGGAGGCCAAAATATGTAATCATTAAGAAAATCCAACATTTTTTGAGTTCCAAAAAATCTAACTCCCACCCTCTTATTTTAATCTAGTGCTGGATTTAACAATGTGGTAAAAAATTTGAAATGACTTAATATTATAATATAATATAATTAATAATATTCTCTCATATAAGTGATTATTAGCAGTTTATACATACATCATAACAAACAGTAGAGAAACCAACAACAAACCATTTTATTACCAACTAAACTGTTGAGTAGAGCTGTGATGCTCACTATGACTGAATGAGTCTGTTAGTCATCAACAGCATCACAGACACTTGTTCTGTAATTCAACATGTGAGATGTAATGAATATTTAATATTAAAGCATAAAAACAGAAAGTCAGTAAATGTTCAGGTTACAGTATTGCAGCACAAGCAGCATTATTTACAGTCACTGACCTTCTGTTAGTAAAAGTTACATTTGCAGTAAATCTGATTTAGTTTGATTGAGCACAAACACAAATATCAACTTATCTTCATAAAAATGACATTTTTACATTTACACAGTACTAGTATCAAATGGAAGAGTGGGAGGAAAAATAATGTAAAGGCTAGACCACCCTAGTAGTCATAATTATTTATCAGTATACTTCTAGCATACAGTTTTCAATTAAAAGTAACTTTACAGTTGAAAAAGGACAAACAGCTCCTAGATCATGTGTGTGTGGCACATCAGTTTAAACCCTACAGCTTTCTAATGGTTATGCATATGTCCTGTAACAGGGTGGACAAGTCAGACAGTTGATTAAAATATTTTAATAAATGTGTTATTGGTAACACTTTATAATAACTTTCATTAATAGCTCATTAACTAATGAATAATAACTGTGAACAAAACATTAATTCATGAGAATTTCGTTAACAAATGATTTATTAATGATTTACTAATGATTTGTTAACATTTGCAAAAATGAATGCAACCATTAGTAACTACAGAAACTGGAATTTATAAACATTTGTTCATGTTCAAATTCTCATGAACTAATGATTTGTGCACAGTTATTAATCATTAGTTAATGGCTTATTAATGAAAGTTATTATACAATGTTACTGTGAGGAATGGAGAAGAGGAAGAGAGAGACGGGAGTAAAATTTGAATGTTTACTGAAGATTCAGATACTTTACAAAGGCAAACGGCAACCAATATGAGAGGGCTAGGCAAAACAGAGTATACAAACACAGGCAAGGTCAATATTCCAGAAGGCAATAAACAAGGCAGAAGGATGCAGAACACTAGGCAAGATTCGAGTTCAATAAACAAGGCAATAAGGTCAAACATGGCAAAGGATATAACAATGCAAGCACTCGGTAAGTCACGTTGTGGCATTACTTCGCGAAGACAGACTGGCTGAGCAGAGTTTAAATAGCAGCAAGGTAATCAGTCCCAGGTGATCTCAATACTCTGGAGAGAGCGACCTTCGCGGGGTCCAAGATGTCAGTAGCCGGAACCCAACTCTGCTCCTTGGGACCGTAACCCTCCCAATCCACCAGATATTGTAGATGACCTCCTCTACGGCGGGATCACAGCAGAGCATGGATGGGGTAGATCTGGTGGAGATTGGGGTCATTCAGCTGTTTGGGGGTGTCACCAGACTGGACATCATCTACTGGTCCAGAGACCACTGGCTTAAGTAGAGAGACATGGAAGGAATTAGCAATGCGATAATGACTAGGCAATTGCAGTTTATATGTGACTTCATTAACTTTTTTCAATATAGGTCCTATGTATTTAGCTGTCAGTTTGTTACTGTCAATTCTCCTGAGATTGCTACCTTGCTGTGGTGGAGAAGCTTGAGAGAACCTTTGAATCTAAAAGCGATACCATCTGGAGCTATGCTCCTGATAGGGCCATCCTTGATGGTAAGGTCGAAGAGGAGGTTTCAGACAAAGAGCGATCACACTCCCCATCCAACGGGGCCTGGAACTGTGGGCTGCAGCACGGTTCTTACAACTTTAAGTGTTATGTTGCTTTACTGCTAATAACACTGGATGTTGATTTTTCATGATGAGGTATATGCTAGGTGCAACTTAGCACAACATCGAGTCGACTGCAGGGCTGACAAGAGATTGGGATGCTTAGTCAGTCTATTTATCCCACAGAGCACAATGAAGTCGAAAACTAAGAATGCCATACTGGCTCGGACGTCGCCCAGGAAAAAAAGTTCTGTGGTACCCACTGTGAGAGACAGGGTGGGTATTGAGAAGTGTACTACTGGCTCATCAAAGGTCGTATTGCACAATACAACAAGGAAAGAAGATGAAGAGAAGCTAAACATTAGACTTATTGTTAAGATTGGACAATGGAATGTGAGGGGTCTAAACTCACTTGGCAAGTTATCAATACTTAGTAGTGAATTGGAAAGACTGAACATCAGCATTTGTGGATTGTCTGAGTGGTCAGGCACTGGACACTTCAAGACAAAGGATGGTCACAGTGCTGTTCTCAGGCAAAGAGGGTCGTGAACATCATGGAGTTGCTATCTGGATTCACAGAAGAGTTGCTACACGTCTAAAATCCTACAATCCAGTGAGCAGCAGAGTCATATCAGCCACATTTGCTTCAAAGCCAAGAGATATGACTCTTATTCAGTGTTATGCACCAACCATGGACGAGCAAGACGAAGAAATTGAACAGTTCTAGAGGGAATTTGAACAGGTACTTGTGGAGAATCCCAAGCAGAACCTACTTGTCATCACTGGAGATTTCAATGCCAGAGTCGGAGAAAATGCAGCAGAAAGTGAAGTGCTTGGGAAATATGGTCATGGTACAAGAAATGATAGAGGTCAAGCACTGGTAGACTTCTGTGATGAACATGGGTTGTTCATCAGCAACACACTCTTCTGTCTACACAACAGGCACAGATACACATGGAAGAGCCCAAATCAAGAGACCAGAGCTCAATTGACTACATCCTGATCAACAAGCAGTGGAAACAGTCAATCAATAATGCATGCACATGCCTCAGTGCAGACTGTGATTCTGATCACAACCTCATGATGTTGACATTGAAGATGAGGTTCAAAAGGAAACAAGTAAGGAAGCCAATTCAACTGGACCTTGGAAAACTTAGACAGGACCAGTTCAAGCTGCAGTACCAAGTGAAGGTTGCCAACAGATTTGAAGACTTAACAAGACTCCAAGAACCACACACACCAGATGAACTGTGACAGCAAATGAAGAATGTCATGCTGGAAGCTGCTAAGAAGACAATACAGAAGAAACACATCAAACACAAGAACTGGATTACCAGCGAAACCTTTGAGTGGATTAAGAAGAAGCGTGAAGCAAAAACAAAGTCTTTCAGGGATTACAGGAAACTGCGAAGCGAAGTACAGAAGAGGCTCCGAAGAGATAAGCAAGCTGAGTTGGACTCATTGTGCAGTGAGCTGGAAGAAAATGCAAAGAAAGGGAACAGCAGACCTGTATTCCAGATAATAAAGAAGCTCACCAAACCATTCTAGCCTCGCACAGTAGCCATCAAGGACAAAGATGGCATGAAACTTGTGGAACCAAAGAAGGTGTGTCAACGATGGAAAAACTACTGTGAGGAACTATACAGTGGTGCAGAAGATAACATTCAGATTGATGTTCAAGAAAAGGAACCACCACCACTGAAGGAGGAAATCAAGCGTGCTATGTTAGAACTGGCTACATGAAAGGCATCCGGTCCAGATGACATAGCAGTTGAACTGCTCAGAGTTGGTGGAGAGATAACGTTGAATAAGCTCCATGAGGTCTGTATGGAAGTTTGGGAAAAGTACATATTTCTGCTTTAATGTAGAGCTTGTTCTCTAACAGGCGTTTAAGTACAGAATGGGCATGTTCGACGTGTTGGGAGTATGTTTTAGAAAAAAAGAGCAAATCATCCATATAAACTAGGAGATATGAGCCAATCATGTCTTTGAGCACGTCATTGATGAAAGATTGAAAAACTGAGGGACTTATACTGAGCCCATATGGCATGACAATATTTTCATATGTCCCCCTAGTAATGATAAAGGCAATTTTCCATTCATCACCTTCTCTAATGCACATCAGGTTGTAAGCACTTCTGAGATCTAATTTTGTAAAAATAGTGGCTCCACACAACGTTTCTAGCAATGAAGGGATCAATGGCAAGGGATAGGCAAATTTCTTGCATATAGAATTGACTGCTCGATAATCAGTACAAGGTCTAAGGCCTCTGTCTTTCTTTTTGACAAAAAAGAAACTGGATGAGAAGGGTGATGTGGAAGGATGGATGAGTCCTTGGTCTAAGGCTTCTTGGACGTATTGTTTCATGGCTCTGTCTTCTTCTATAGTGAGGGATTGTTCTTTGGCCTTAGGTAATGTGGGGTTGTCAATAAAATCAATGGTACAGTCATATTCTCTATGAAGGGGCAAGACATGATTTGTAGGTTTTTTAAAGACTTCTAGAAGGTCTTGATATTCATCTGGAATGTCAATGTTTTGTTCTAGTAGTGGGCTTTCCAATGTAGTAGATATTGGGGTTGTGTTCTTCCAGCCATGGGAGACCTAGAATGAGGGCAAAGTTGGATTTATCTAAGACAAAGAATGGTATTTGTTCTTGGTGGAGGGAACTGGCTCGGATAGTAATGGCCTCGGACTGTTTTTTGACATGTCCAGAACCCAGAGGGTCTCCATCTAGGGCTGTGATCTTGTAAGTAGTAGGAAGTGGATGTGTGGGAATGTGATGTTCTTGAATGAGGTCCTGGCGGATGAAGTTTCCTTCTGCTCCTGAGTCAATCATGCATTTCTGCTCGCACTAAATTTTATTTTTCCTTATTCGGCCTTGACTGCCCGGCTGAAGAATTCTCCCGCAGGAGTGCTAAATGTTGCTAGGCTCTGTCACATTATCGTGTTCCTGATAAAGGGAGGCAACTGTTTGGGCGCCTGGAAGCTGTTCAAGGCTACACAGCTGCTGTGCTCATCGTGTTTCATCATGCGGACTGAGAAACACAGACTCTCTGACTGCAGAAGGGCAAACAACCTGTTGTCTCCTGCCCCACCCTACAGCTACTCCAACCCATCACCAACCGCTTCTGATGGCTTATTATGGGGGCATGACGACTCTGTTGTGAGAGCGCTTTGACGCTGCTGGACTTGTCTGCCGCTGCTGGCCTGTCTCTACCCCCCCACTACCCTCCCAGCCCCTCCCTCACCATTTGCTATGTCTTGTCATTGTGCTTTAGACGTAATAGGTGATGTTTTTCTTTTCCCACCTGGGCCCTCGTACTGCGCCTCACTTAGAGCGCAGTATGGGGGTTGAAGGTTTTTTAAAAATTTTTATCACCTCCCCTCCCTCCCCATTGTGTTCCACTGTTTCTCTTCTGACTGATGATAATTTCGCTGTATTGTACTTGTACCTGTGCACTGGCAATAAAATTGATTCTGATTCTGAATCAGCACTGAAACACAAAATGACCCATTAGGGCAGTAAACTATTACAGACAACAAGAAGGATTTAGCAATGATGCCCATAGTGGGGAGACTCACCACATTAGCACATGGATTAACACTAGAACCCCTGAGACGAAAAATCTCATTTCTGTGTCTTCCTCCTAGAAGCCCCAAGGCTCCGAATTTTGTCGTCGCCCACACCCCCTGCTGAGCGGCCATCAGCATGCTTTTGATATGCTAATAACATGACAAAGAGTCCAGGGGTGAACACTCTTCAGCTTCCCAACCAAATGAAACACTGAAACACAGAGTGTATTTATAAAGTGAAAGTCTAATAATGAATAATCCGTCTTCTGAGTGTGTGTGTGTGTGTGTGTGAATCTGCGTTCATGCTGTGATTCCCGCTCTGATGATAATAATAATAAAATATAGCCGCAAGCGGCAATTAACGGGTTCAGAGCAAAATGAGACAAAAAGCTTAATTCACTTGAATATGGTCTAATAGAAAGGCTTTCATGGCATCAGGTGAAGTACCTTTGACATTGGAACATAAAGCTTTACAATTGTTTTAGACAGAAGAAACAGTTTACAAGGGTTCAGTCTTTACAGTGAACACCTTTAATATGCTCCACTGTCACATGTATAAGCAGTGTAGTTTTACTATAGCATCACCCTATAAAGACATGAAATTTAGCATTTACAGCACCCCCTATGGACAAAATTGTGCCAGCAATAAAAGGCGTCGTCAGAATCATGTCCTGGATGAATGTATGAAGTTTCATCACAATATTCGTAAGCGTTCCCGAGAAACAGCTGATTAAGTAGAATATGCGCCAATTCTGTAGAGCTAATTTGCATATGGCGGCCATATTGTTTTCAAATTTCAAAGTTTTTTTGATAATTATTAAGCTTCATGCTCTTCTGAACATTATGGTATAGGGCATAGTAGGATTGGTCAAAAATCCTAGGACTAGTTCGCAAAAGTTGGTTTTGCATATTATGCAAATTAGCAAAAAATCTAACTGGGCGGAGCTTGATGGTCCAAATGGCAAATTAGCTTTGTTTGAGCCAAGGAATCATTTAAAAAAAGAATTTTGTCTCTAGGCCTTACGGTATTTGAGTTAGTTGACCAAACGCGTTGACATGCGCTATAACGCCCCCTAAAGGCCGATCTGGCTGAGTGCGAGTGCCTGATTAGCGGGGGGGACTACTACCTATTGACCAAGTTTCGTGTCTCTAGGCCTTACGGTTTGGTCTGCACGATTCGTGCTCGGAACCCTAATAAAGTTAATTTCTTATTTCGTTACATAGAAGAGAAAGTCTTAATTTCATTTATTTCATTAGTAGAAGAGAAACAAATTTGTTGTGAGTCAAGTATGCCTGTGGACCTCTCTCTCTCTCTCTCTCTCTCTCTCTCTGTGTGTGAGAATCTGCGTGCACGCTGTGATTCCCGCTCTGATGATAAAAATAATAAATAAAATTCTCTCTCTCTCTCTCTCTCTCTTTCTCTCTCTCTCTCTCTCTCTCTCTCTCTCTCTCTCTCTCTCTCTCTCTCTCTCTCTCTCTCTCAGTGTGTGTGTGTGTGTGTGTGTGTGTGTGTGTGTGTGTGTGTGTGTGTGTGTGTGTGTGTG
>BRDA01072171.1:0-23356 GCA_036984385.1 Crenuchus spilurus | reverse complement strand
CTCTCTGTCTCTCTGTCTCTCTTTCTCTCTGAGTTGTGAATGTCCTGACCTGTTGGTATAATTTTGTATATATATATATATATATATATATATATATATTATTATTATTTTTTTTTCGACTCATTGTCATCTTTTCACCTGTTGAGTTTCTCATATAGGGTTCATACATGATCTTAGTCATACTGGAGTAAAGCTAACCCAACACCCCCCGCCCCCCACACACACATACACACACACAACAATGTCAAAAAATGTGTGAAATTGGGTTAGTTTTGAGATGTTATTGCATGCAATTTTATTGTATATATTGTCATATTGTCATATTTTCTCTAATGTACTGTATATTTACTATTAATGAAATGCCATTCTTACCCATTTACTCAATTAATCAAATAAATAATTAACAGAATGGTCAATTACAATTAAAAATTGTTAGCTGCAACTCTATCATTGCACACAACAATGTATTTTAGCCAGATGCCTTTTATATCATGAAATATTTCATGATGAATAGACCAACAGGAATGGTCCAGAATGGCTTAGAATAAAGTTTTAACATTAAAGTTTCTTCTCCTGTAAAATTAGCACATTGGTTTGATGTTTTGCTCTGACAATAGTGATACATTTCAGTATCATTAAAAAAACACCACTAGGTGAGAGAAACTTACAGACATTGCAGTCATCAAAGCAATCGAGGATGCCGGTGCTCCACTGGTTGGAGGGAGCAGCTACAATAGTCACAGATGGAGGCTGTTGGATAACTACACCTGATGTCACAACAGCCATTGCAGTCTGATGGACTAAATAAAAATATACACTGTTAAGGTTAGGATAAGGATTAACATTAAGGTAAATGTGCATTTGTTAGAATTTGTTCATGTCATAAATTGAGCAAGGCACTGTTGATGTATTCAAACAAAATGAACAACAGTGAGTTTACACAATGTCATGGTTATGTGTGCACTACAGTGGTGCTTTATGTTGGATTCAGTTACAGAGTGAGCAGAGTGTGCACAGAAACACATCAATCATCTAGAATCAGAAAGAGTTTAATCAGACGGGTGACTTTTCTATTCAAACACAACTACTATGGAGAAACTACTAAGTACCCCTGACTACTAAGAACCCCCCTAGGTTGCTAAAGGGGAATTCTACCAATACTACCAATTTCTCCATAATGACATTACCATAGCCTTTACAGCCACATGTCTGAAGTGTTTAAAGCACTGCTGGGAATTATTACACAATACATTCCCTGATGTGTGAGACATTATTTTACAAATAGTTATTGAACTTCATTGAGAGGATCATGCTGGGCACTCTAAGGTAATAGTGCCCAAAAGAAAACATATTTCTTACATACATTTTTCAATGTTTTAATGTTATTATTACATTACACACAAAACTTTAAGACACATGAATGTTCACTGCTTGTTCTGAATAGTAAAAAAATGGCTACATTTTTGCTATAGATGCCTTTAGCCATGGTTCCTATCAGCACTATTGTTAAAGCATCTCAGCAATTGAGCAACTGAATAAAAAAAAAACTTCCTCTTTAATGTAATGCCTTATTTTGGTTTTATTAAAATCATTATATTTTCAATTTATAACCCCAGTTCCAAAAAAGTTGGGACAGCGTGTAAAATGTAAATAAATCTAAATAAAAACAGAATGCAATGATTTGAAAATCTCATACACCCAATATTTTATTCACATTAGGACACAGAACACACCTCAGATGTTGAAACTGAGACATTTTACTCTTTTGTTAAAAAAATATTAACTCATTTAGAACTTAATGGCAGCAACACATCTCAAAAAATAGGACAGGGTCATGTCTGCCATTGTGTAGCATCCCCTCTTTTTTAACAACAGTCTGTAAACATTAAGTAAGTGAGGAGGACTGTTGCTGGAGTTTTGATTTAGGACTGTTGTCCCATTTTTGTCTCATGTAGCTGCTCAACAGTCCTGAGTTTTCTTTGCTGCATTTAACACATCTATGCAATAAAACTCATACACTAGTGAACACACTAGACTGCAAACACGCGCCTGAAGTGGTGGGCAGCCCTATCCACGGCGCCCCGGGAGCAGTTGGGGGTTAGGTACCTTGCTCAAGGGCACTTCAGTCATGACCTGCACATGGATCAAACTAGCAACCTTGTTGTCACAAGATCAGAGCCCTGCCACCAGGCCACGTCTGCCCCATTTAATGATTAGTTTAATGTGAAAGACAGCATGCAGGGCAGTTGAGCATCTAGACTCTTCTTCTGTGAAGCCATGCTGTCGTGGTGGATGCAGCATGTGGTTTAGTATTGTCTTGCAAGGCCATGCCTGAAAAATAAGCTTTCTGGATGAGAGCAGATGTTGTTCTAAAATATTTATATTCTGTTCAGCATTGATAGTGTTTTTCCAGATGTGTAAGCTGCCCACGCCACAGTCAATAAGAAATACCATATCATCAGAGATGCAGACTTTTGAACTGTGTGCTGATCACAAGCTGGATAGTCCCGCTCTTTTTGAGTCCGCGGGACATGGCGACCATAGTTTAAAAGAAGAATTAAAAAATGTAATTCATCTGACCAAAGAAGAGCTTTTCATTTTACCTCAGTCCATTTAAAGTGAGCTTTGGTCCAGAGGATATGGTGGCATTTCTAAATCATGTTGACTTTTGTTTACACTTTTAATTTGACCCCATATGGATGCAATTATCACTTTTATTAATATCATTATTGTTTTACACTACAGCACAATGTCAGACTTAACTGATGATGTAAATCTCTATCAGTAGTTTGATCAGAGGAGGATAGATCCCCTTTGTGAGTCTTGGTTCCTCCCAAGGTTTCTTCCTCCAGCCTCGAGGGAGTTTTTCCTTGCCCCTGTGCCTTTGGCTTACTCGGATTGAGTTTTTGTATTTTGCATTTAGATTCAAAATGTCTTATGCCAATTATGTAAAGCTGTTTTGTGACAACGTCCATTTTAAAAAGCGCTATATAAATACATTTTGATTGATTGATTGACTTTTGGCTTCTTCTTTGCATGATACAGCTTTAACCTGCATTAGTTGACTGCACAGCAAACTGTGTTCACAGAAAGTGATTTCTGGAAGTGTTCCTGAGCCCATGCAGTGATTTCCAGCACACAAACATGCTTGTTTATAGTGCAGTGTCATCTGTTGGCCTGAAGATCATAAGCATCCAATATTTACTTTTGGTGTTGTCCCTTATGCACAAGGATTTCTCAGAATTTTCTGAATCATTAGATGACATTATGTACTGTAGATGGTGGGATATCCACAATCTTCACAATTTTCACAAAAAAGGAAAGTTTTTCTGAAATTATTCAGAATTATTAACCATTTTTTAGACATTAGTTTTCAGTTTTTAGTTTAAACATTTAGTTTTTCTCAAATTGGTGAACCTTTGGCCATCTTTGCTACTCAGAGACACTACCTCTTTAAAATGCTCTTTTTAAGCCCAGTCATGTGACTTTGTTGAAGGTTGCTTCTTCAGATGTTTTTTTTTTAATTAGTACCACTCCCTGTCCCAATTTTTTGAGATACCTTACTGCCTCCAAATTCTAAATGAGTCAATATTAATTTTATATTTTCATAAAATGGGAAAGTGTTTCACTTTTAGCACCTTGTTCTGTGATGATCTGTGATCTATTGTGAATAAAATATGAGTCTATGAAATTTGCCAACCCTTGGATTCTGTTTTTACTTACATTTCACACAACGTCCCAACGTCTCAACTTTTTTGAATTTGGAGATACACATTAACAGTATTCTCTCTCTATAATGAACAGAAAACTAAAACTGTCCGTTTAAGCTGTTGCTGAATAATGAATTTATTAGAAAAACTTTTGTCCACTTACCTGTACTCTTAGATTCCGAACTGTAACCTTCAAGCTGCAAATGTATCTAACTACACCTGTAACTTCCAGAATCAAAGAGGAACTTGCTCCTATGGCTATTTGAATATGTCCTGGGAGCTTGAATCCATCCATTATCTTTCGTTTATCCCTGATCAGGGTCCGGTTGTACTGGAAACTTTTTTTGTGAAACTCTCCTTTGGTTAATGGTTTGCATATGAAAGTTACAGCTTTAATAAAATCTTTTAAAATCTCTTTTTAAAAATAGTTTTATTGACATTTACTGCAAAAACATAGCTGTTACACCAGTTGAGTAAAATGTTCACTTGAAACTTTATAAAAGTAAAATATTGTGATCATTTTCATAAACCACAAATTCAGCATCGGTGATGAAAGTTGTGCCAAAATGTAAAACAAATTTAAGACCTGCATGAATAAGTGTAGTATTGTAGTAGATAAGCTATAAGAAAATGAGAAAATGATATATAATCTATTAGCAAAAGAAACACAGTAAAATCACAAGTTTAAATCTTAGTTAAATTAAACTTGAATTTTCTAAACCTAGAACACTTCACTATTACCATTAGCATGTTACATTACTGTACACGCTTAAAAAGAAACATTCCCAAAAGTTTTTTAACTTGGATGTGTGCTTCAGTGGGAAAAAACCCCATCTCATTTTTCAAAACAGTACTATGAAAGGTTCTTTAAGTAAGTGAAGGTGGTTCTTCTATGTGATTGCTTTTAAGAGTGCACTTGAGAATGATACTGATCATTAGTCTCCAGTCTTCATATATGAGCAGTGTTCCACAGACCAAACAGTGAGTAAAGGAACCGCCACAACTCTGTCAAACTGGAAGCTGCTTTCAGATCAGTGTGTGCGTGAGGAATGATCTTGAGTCCAGATGTAATCAGGACACGCATGCATTCGTGGAAGAATGATTGAGCAATGAGAAAGTTAGGATAAGAGACATGCTCTTAACTTATGCTGATGATGGTAATGATGTCAATGATAACTATGATGATGATGGTGATGTTATGAGGGTGCTGAGGATGAAGATGAGCCTTTAGCCTGTTGGTCTGTTGTTCAGCAGTGTGACAGGATGAAGTCTGGCTTTCATCTCACGCCTGATTTGACACCAGGTGCATGGGCCACAGAAGAATGCATACACGCAGTCGTTACAAATTGTGTCCTGATGGAAGAAGAGAAAAGAGATGGAACTTAGCAGGCTTGTCCAGAAATTGCTTTTCCTTGATTTCTCAGATCTTTTACGGTCTTGGATTTAATGCTGGAAGGAAATGTTATGGCTGTTCTTACCTTAATGCCGTAGCGTCGACGCATGGACACTCTCATGGAGAGTGTGACTGGGGGGATAAAGCCGCATGAGTCCAGGAGAGGAAGGCACAGACACTCGCCATGGTCTCGCGCTGTGATGCAGGCATAGCAAGGCATGCACCACACCGCAAAACAGCCTGCAAACAGAAATATGCATTTTAGGAATCATTGAGAGGAAAACAGTTTCTCCTTAAACTCTGAGAGACCTGTTAATGTCTTTAACTCTCGTTAGTTTTTTACTACTTACTGAGTATTTCTTACGAATTACTTTATATTTACACTCAAAATTAACCATGAACAGAATCTATGACATATAAAAATGTATAGACTATAAAATCTTCATGTGTATTTAACTCCATTTGAATTCATTTTGTCTTTAAGGCATTTAAAGTACCTATAGTCACAAAATCAGTGTTGAGTCGTAAAAGACAGCATATGCTAAATATGCTAAATTTAACCCAAGAAAAATGGTTTATAGACTTACATTCATTAACACTTTCACATTCGCAGATGCTGGTGCTCCACTGGTCTGAGGTAGCTGCCACTACAAGTGGCTTGGGCTGCTGAATGATCATTTTGGACGCCATGGTGAAGACTCTACAGGAGGAAAACACATGCACAAATATATTAAACTAAAAAAAGTAAATTAGCAATATTTGATGTACTTTAACCATTAACATTTTGCTCAGCCATATGATCAAGCAAATTTGAATCCCTGTATCTTATCATATATATATATATAAAAAAATATAAAACAAATGATTAAATATAATATATTAAAACAAATTACTATTATATAAAAATATACAAAAATTCTCAATTTATTTAAAGTGATATTTAAAACAAATCTTAAAAATAAAACACTAAAAACACTGCAGTAATAACCAAACAAAAACAAACAAACAAAAAAGTCCATTGCTTCATTTTTGGTGAGGATGTTAAAGGGTTAACAATACGTTTGTGTAGATTTTTTGCCCATCGTTCCATACCATCAGTAAGAAGAAATACTAAAGTACATATATATATACTATATTGTTTATATTTATATATAATCTATTTCTTTTAATTACATGTATCTGTATTTTTTATATGTGTACAGCGGTCTGAAGTCTTACCTATAAGATGAATCCAAGGAGAGCTTCTACAGTAGAATGACAGTCTGGAAGGCCGTCTGGGCCACTTTATTTAAGCAGAGAGGATGTGGGTGGTCAAGAATGCCACATTCACATGGACGCACGTAGGTCAGTATGGCTCATGCAGACACACAGGCGCATGTACACACTCACAAATGCGTATATGTACACGCATGCTGCGGGATGCTTATCAGAGAAAAGCTTTTCAGTAACTGGTCCAGTGAGACAGGTGCATGTGAGTGATGAGAAAAATGCCAGATCAATAGATTGGGTGAATTGTGGCATTTTTAGTCAAAAACACAAAGTACTTTTTCAAAGGTGTGTCTTCAGGTCAGGGTTTGTTTTTTAAAACAATTAAATAAATAATAACCATGAAGTTTGCATGACATTGAGAAATTCAAGTCTCATACAGTTAACTGCTAGTAGACAACCTAACTGTCAATTTTCACTACCGCCAGGGATGACTGGAATCATATGGTGAAACCTCTTATCTCCTCTGTTCATCAGAAAGTGGAATAGGCGTGCATTGCATTCTTCCCTGAAAGAAAAGAAGAGCACGTTCTGAGGGCACACATTTGGCAGCACATCATATCTCGATTGTTAGAACATTCTTACAGGACTCAGATTGTGATTTAGAAAATCTTTAAGAGATAGTTAAAATATAAATAATATTATATTATTTCTGATTATAAGATTTTTTGTGTATAGAACAAATAATATAAGATACAAGACATTTGTATTTTTTTGTGTAGGACTCACCCATGATCTTATTATTGTAGCTACATTATGTATACTACATAACTACCTAAATGTATAAGTGCAGCAAAATATATACTGAACAGAGGCGATTGCTCTAAGACTGCAAGGGAAGCTCAGCTTCCCCTAAAATGTAAAAAAATAAGTGATCAATAATATACTGTTGTGTGTAAATGTCATTGACTAAATATGCGCTACAACGCGTTCAACTTTTGTTCAGAATCAGCTTCTTATCACTGGTAACGACGCGGCTTTCCTCTCACAAAACAGGGTGGACGCTCAGCTTCCACAGAGTTCAATAGCGGAGCAAAGCGTGTCCCGCCCATCGGATGCTCAGCGTCTCTGAGTAACGACGTCTTATCACTGGTAACGACGCGGCTTTCCTCTCACTCATTCCCACAGCTTGCACAGGGCAAATAACCAAGTCATTAATTAAACAAAATGTACCATCTTTCAAGCATGCAGCACTATTGTATCTCTTATTTAGTCTGTCATAGTTTTGACTGTGATACACAACTCCATCAACCATAAAACGGTTGTAAAACCAAAAGCAGTTGCTTTTTGCACACAACTTTTCAATGGCTGTGATTTTGTAAATGCATCACACTCTTGTGTACATACAGTATGAGTAAACTTTAAGAATACTTTAAGGAGTATATATTTCCAGTATATAAATAGTAAGCTACAAGCAATATGCAAAGCAAACTTAACAAGTAACCTAGTGAAATAACCAACAGTTATAACAGTGTACTTAAAGTATACAATAAAACTAGGGACTTGAGGTATATAACTAGTACAATGGCAGTATATCTATAAGTATACTTGTAGTATACTTTAAGCATACGAGAGGGATATACCAAGTACTTTGATAGTATAAATAATATAATATTTTAAAGTGTACTTTTGCAAAATTAAAATGAACTTTAAAGTATACTTTTATAAACATGAATTGTTTCAATTTAGTCTGAAAAATGTATTAAATTTGTATACTTTCTAGTACACTTAAAGTACACGGTCTGTGGTATACTTGCTATACTTATACTGAAGTATACTCAATAAAATGAACTTTAAGTATACTACTTTTTGCTAAGGGTAGGTTTGGTAACATGTGTAACATAAGTACATTGTGAATACAGTAGTGACAGATCTTGAGACTGTAAGTTGTGAAAACTGTTAATATTGTGACTTTTCTAAGGCATTTTATTAGGTACGCATACCTTGCATGGACACTCATTGTCTAATTTAATGATGTATAACATACCATCATAACAAGATATTAGAACTTTTTTGAATTACAGAATACTTTGTATGCCTAGACTTGTCTCTGCTCTGGTGCTTCACACCGTTTCCCTTCAGCACTCAAAGGTATATGTGTTTGTAGTGATTATATCAGATGAACATCATACAATATGTCTTTTGGTATCATCTTAAAAGCAACAACAAGGAATTTGTGATGGTACACAGAGTTACAATAAAAAGCTATCAGTCATTAAGACCTGTTTGGAGGATTGAGATGCCAAAAACTCAAGATGCCTGGAAGCTCAAGACTGCAATATGACCCGACACAGCAGGGCGTCCCAAAACACAGATGAAGTCATACATCTGTTCTAATACCCACAGACAGGACCTGCCAAAACAGTGCCTTGGGACTAGTGTTGTAAGAGGAAAGTTCCCAAATGCACTGGAACTGCTGTGGAAAAACCCAACAGAATTGCTTTAAATGTTGATTTCAATGTGTGAAGCAGTTGCAAATGAATTAAATGCATGACATCAACACAGTTCTTGCCAAAACAAGTCATCTAAAAGAACCAGTTTATTTTCTAATAAATTTTATTGACATTCAACCACGTTTCACACTTAACTGATGAACATTTTTATATGTGATGTTGGACAACTGTTATGTAGAGTATTTTCTGATATTTAGAATATATCTGACTGCCTGCTAACTTTCACTGTGGACCCCCTTCTTGGCTGGCAAGTTTGGTACATTTATTCATATAGTTTATTATGTAGATATATTATTCTACGCTCTTAAAAGAGAGGGTTCTTCAAGGTTTCTTTAGTAAAGAAAATTGATCTATATAGAACCATGAACACTCAAAGGACCCAAAGGGTTCTTTGCATGATGAAAGGGTTCTTCAAATTGATGATGGATGTGTTGTAGATGGTTCTAAATGTCTTTTGCTAATGATTCTATATAGCACCAAAAAGGGTTCCTCTATTATTACAAGCTTGACATCATATCTACAGCAGAACCCATTTGGGAGGATATATAGAACCATTTTCAATAAGGTTCTAAATTTGGAGTTGTTAGCTCCACATTGACTAAAAAAACAGCCTGCTGAAAAAAACAGCCCAAAAGCATGATGCTGCCTCCACCATGCTTCACTGTGGGTCTGGTGTTCTTTGGATAATGTTCAATGTTGTTTTCACACCAAGCATAGCTTTTGGAATTATGACCAATAAGTTCAACCAACTCTTATCATACCATAACATTTTCTCACATGAGTTTGGCAGACTTGATGTAGGTTTTTGCTAAATTTAGCTAGCTTTAGATGTTATCCATCTTGCCATCCCACAGCCCAGACATATGAAGAATATGGAAGAATTACGAATATGAAGAATACAGAAGACTGTTGTCACATGTACTACACAAACAGAACTTCCCAGTCATTCCTGCAGCTTCTTTAATTTTTTCAACAGCATACTAGACCAGTTTTCTTCTTATTGCTCCATCAATTTTGGATGTTCAGTTCTTGGTAATGTCAGTGTTGTGTCATATTGCTCTCAGCATTGTGGAGAACCATCATATGCATCACATGGTCTCTTCACACTGCTGCCTTCTGGTAGAAGATACTGCAGCATTCAGACCCTCACTGCTAGACTATACAACAGTTGCATGTGTCAGGCCGTCAGACTCCTTAATGCCACAGTCTCAAACTCTCAGGGACTAAATATCACTGCACGGAACTGTATACTGTCCATTATCATTGCAATATTTGCACATTGCACATAACAATCACTGTAGGCTGGAATCTTGCTTCACACTAGACAATCACTCAATGACCATTTAGATTTGTCCTGTCCTGTAATGTGTTTTAGTCTAGTTAGAGGACTTGTACTATAGTGTAGGTCCTGTACTATTGCATGTTTATTGAATGTTGTCTTTGCCTTGTGGTCTGTGTTGCACCTGGATAAACATTGTTTTGTTATGACAATAAAGACCTTTTGCACTTGAACTTGACCTATATTTAATTATATAATGACTGAAACCTTGCAACAATTACATCCCTTTGATGCTTTGTAAGTATTGCTTTTTATCAGGAAAATCCTACTAGAACAGCTAAACTTTTCGTGGGGTTAATCAGAGTCACTTTAATTGATGGCAGGTGAATACTGATTACTATCTAACATGAGTTTGAAAGTAATTGGTTAAACAGCCCCAATTATAATAGTGCACACTTATGCAACAATATTACTATATTCACCCTCAAAAAAATTATTATTTATAGTATATATGATTTTTCTCTCACTTTGTGCAAACTATGGAAGGAAAAGAAGGAGAATAAGTGAACAGCTTTTATGACTGTTTTATTTCAGTGTTTATCACCACATTCTCATATGCAAACTTCAGTGACAAACATTTTAACTGGATCTGAAACAAATATGAATTAACATGAAAATGACAAAACAACATGAATCCCTTGAACTGCAAGGTTCTGCAGGTGGTGGTCTCATACAACAAGTTCTGTGTCTCATAACTGCATAACGTGTATATCAATCATTCACAGTGTTTACCAAATAATATTCCTAGAGGCTTAATATTATTACCTGATTAATATGTTTGCAGTTTAAGGGTTTAGCAAGGACCTTTAGAAATCAGCAGAAAATGATCATTAATAAAGTAGTAAGAACTGAAAAGAATATCTGAGTGTAAACTTCATAAATATCATAATGTGGTAAAGAATATTTTACAGAATGCTTTTTAAGAGGCTCTGGTCTTCATACATGAGCGGTTTGGCTGAGGGTCACATATTGCAGTCCACATAAATCCCACACCTCAGATCTGAACCCCATACAGCAGATACAAGACAGTCCACCTCTCTGGAATGCTAAAGCTCATACCAGATCAGTGACGGGAGTGAGACAAGATCGAATCAGGCACGTTTCAGGTCAAAAGGTCGCTTGGGAGATTAACTGGTACAATGGAGGGATGGCAGTCAGTGTCTCTGTGTTGTCTCTCGGATGATTCTGACAGCGATAACAGTTATCCTGATGACGAAGGTGAAGGTTATGCCAGGGCTGATTATTTGGCTCGGTTGTGGAAGAGAGTGACAGGATGTTGACGATACTTCATCTCGCGTCGCATCTGGCACCAGGAGCACGGGCCACAGCAGCAGGCATACACACAGTCATTACATAAAGAGTCCTGGAGAGACAGAAAGGTTGAGTAAAACTGCCCAAAGATCATCCACTGTAGCAGTTATACACGATCTGCTCTTACAAGAGTACAATGCAGGTCATTCAACTACTCTATATGGACCAATGAAAATGATAAACATTCAGCACAATTTCTATTTAATTGATAAATTTGAGCACATTGGGTAAAACAAAAGAGAGCAGAAGCTAAGATACAGTTAAGCTGAGAACATGAGCTTGCACTCACCTCAATGCCGTAAGTGCGTCTGATGGACACTCTCATGGCCATGGTAATTGGGGGGATGAAGCCAAAGCTCTCCAGCAGTGGCAGACACAGACACTCGCCATGGTCTCTAGCTGTAATGCAGGCAAAGCAAGGGAAGCACCACAGTGCAAAGCAACCTACACATACAGACAACACATAAGTGACTATTCCACATACACTCACACAAAGCAGTAAAAAATTTTGTTCCTGTGGAAATGGTGTTTATATTTGACTCTAATCAGTTCTAGCAGCCAATACAACAAATAACAATTCATGTTTTTACAATAAGAGGGGGGCATTTATCAGAATGAATGCTAGTTTTTACTCACAGTCATTGACATTGTCACACTCGCAGATGCTGGAGCTCCATTGGTCTGAACCTGGACTCACTACAAGTGGCTTGGGCTGCTGGATGACCATTTTGGTAGCCATGATGAATAGTCTGGAAAAAAGTAATAGATAAAAAAAAAAAAAAAAAAAAAAAAAAAAAAAAAAAAAAAAAAAAAAAAAAAAAAAAAAAAAAAAAAAAAAAAAAATATATATATATATATATATATATATATATATATATAATGTGAAAAAATTTAAATTATTTAAAAAGAATTTTGTATTTTACTCTTAATAATAATTTTCTTAATATATTTATATTATTTATATTTAATATAACAGTATAATATAAATTGTTATATTTCTAGCACAATGCATATATTAAATGTTTTGCTCTCTACTGTTATCTCAGTGCTGTGTAGTGTCTTACCAGAGTGATGCAGCAGTGTGGAGGAGACAGGAGGTCAGACTGAGAAGCTGGACGGAATTTGTGGCTTTATATGACGGACACACACACGCAAAGTCAAACGTGTGTGCACATACAGCCGGTATGTTCTGAAAGATTAAGATCAGGTGGCGTCTGTGCTGTACTACTGCATTGTATGGGTGATATGCTCTTACATTTTTTCTTAATAGATTTGTACGTGATTAGCTTCTGGTCTGACGTACAACAAATTAATCATAATAAGGGTGAAACTTTTACCTTCAGATTAAAGACTAAATGAATGCGAAAAGCTGAACAAGTCAAACACTTTTATACTATTAATGAATGTTAGCTTACTCAGTAGTGCAAATAATATATTCAAGTCTATTCAAGTGCATCTCACTATAAACTGTTTTAATGACCTGGTGTCACTATTCTTTGCTCTAGAACATGTTATTTTAGAACAGAAGTGCTTCATCAATAACAGCAGTTTGATGTACAGTTTTATTTTGAAATTATTCAATTAAAGATTTTTTTCTATTTTATACATTTCTATTATATTTTTGTGCTCTCATACTAGAGACAAGTACATACAAATTAAAGGGGCATTCCAGCAATTGTTTAACTTTTAATAAAGTTGTTCCAAGTGGTTTGGTTTATAATGTGTCCCATTCTAGAGACACATTCAAAGTGTTTAAGCATCCAAAAACTTCCTTACCAAAAAGTACACAAAATGATTTTAAATGTCACCTGATATCTGAGTCATCGCTTAGCAATGATTTTGAGATACTGCTGTGACCTAAAATGTATTTCAAAAAATGTAGAGAACACTTACAAGACATTATAAAACTAAATAAAGAGTTTGTTTGCAAAAACCAATATCCTCAAAAATATAACTGCAGGAGAAGAAAAAAAAACTAGCTGCATATAATGGAAGTCAATGGAACCAGACGTATCTCTAAGACCTTGTGGAACATTTCCTTTGGTCCAGTCATCACTAAATTTATACAGAATATAAAGACCAACAGACATTTTCAAACAATGTCAGAAACTGAAAAATGAAAAAAAATTGAGATCTTGTTATCGTGCAAATGAACTTTTCAAATATTCCCAAATATCACAATTTTATCATCAGGAACATTACACATCAGAAAGCAGAATACTGGTGTAGGTTCCCTGGTCATTTACTGAAATATAATGTGATATGGGTCCACATAAGCTGAGTTTTGCTGTGATGAACCATTTCACAAAAAAATAATTCATGAGCTCTATTCAGGTTAGATTAGTTTTTCAGAGGGACGTCTGTTTTTAACATTTTACATGTCTCCTCAGTGTTTCCTGTATCCGGATGGCTTCAAAATAACTACAGGACAAGACTTTCTGGCGTTTGTAGGGTTTTATGGATATTAATGTTTGTCATACAAGCCTGAATCATCACAGTTCATTTGTACCTGTAGCTGTGATAATAATCACTCCTTTAATAAGTCTGTATTGCTAATGTGTAATAAGCTGGTATCCTGTCTTTTTTATATATTTTAGTTTCTTTTACCTCCTCATAAAGCTCTCACAGGTAGAGTATAGAGTGGAAGATCTTCCATCCAGACCAAGCAGGTTATTAAATGACTCTTCTAAAGCATGTACAGGTTTTTTTTTTTTTTTTTTTTTTTTTTTTTTTTTTTTTAGATTTTTTGCTTGTTATTCACGTTACAAGACTAAATATTGTTAGTCGCAGTGACCAAAAATCTTTATTTTACAATGTGAGACAGTGTCTGCCTGGAGATTTGCAAACAGACGGGACTAAAATGATCAGACAAGCTCTGAGTCATCTAAAAAAAACAGTAGATAATCCAGCCTGTAATTTTCTCAGAGGACAAAGGGGAAAAACAGTATATCTGGAAGGGAATAAAAACACAGAGGAGCTCCTGTTAAAGAAGAAATTGTAATTTTAATCACATCTGAATAGGGAAACATTTTATTTATATCCAAACAACTGAATTGTGTGGGACCTTTGCAGAAGTGACTCTGGAGCTGAAGATGTGCAGAAGACTCATAACATGTTTACTCTAATACATTTCCTAACACATATGTACCACGTGTTCAGTATCCTTAACGACTTGGGGTGTGGTGGGATCTAAGAAAGAGCAAATATCTGGAATGGCAGCCTGGGATCCCTAAGCGCTGGGTAGAAAACCACTGACCTAGTTACATACTATAATTGGACGCAACTGAATAGGAAACAATAATGAACCGTTCACACTGTCCTTGTGTGAATGACAAGTGCTACCATTTAGAGAAGCTAATAAAAGAAAAACTACTTAACTACAGAACCTACATAAGATCTTTTATGTATGTTATTGTACAGGGCTGACTTGCTTTCAAATAGCTAATGTGTATGAGGCTCCTTCTGGTGGCTTTATGCTGTAATAACAATGTGTGAGACATTATTGTATGCTGAGGTTGGCAAGCATAAATTGTATCATTGTATTGCTTGTTTACAATATTTTACTATGAAAAAAATAGATATACAGAATATAAACCCACAGTATTCACAGTAAAAATATAATTGTCATAATTTTACTGCAATAAATAGACTATAACATGTCTTATTATTACAGCACCCTCCATAATTATTGGCACCCTTAGTTAAAATGTGTTAAAAACCTTAAAATAAATTCATTTTTATTGCAAAAGCATAATCATAAGAAAAATTTAAAAAGTGAAAAAAATCAAGAAAAAATCCTGACTAAGAAATAATTATTTCCCATAAAATGACCTGTTCCACAATTATTGGCACCCTTAAAAAATTTCTTGGAAATAAATGTATTTGAACCATTTATGTCCTTTCTACTGTAGTTTATAAAGTGGATCAAAGTATCTAGGAACCTTTAAATAATAATTAATCACTTCCTGTTTCCCTGGGGAATAAATTTGGCATTACACAGAGGCCTATTTCTTTTACTCACTCTTAAAAATGGGAAAGATGAGAGAACACACTATTCAAGGAAGGGAGATGTGTGTCAACCTTCATAAATCAGGCAATGGCTACAAGAAAATAGCCACTCACCTGCAGATGCACTTATCTACAGTCAGAGCAATCATTAAAATGTTCAAAACATCTGGAACTGTGACCAACAAGCCTGGAAGGGGATGCAAGTATATCTGCCACCACGCACAGTGAGAAGGATGGTAAGAGAAGTCAAAAGTTCTCCAAAGCTCACTGTAAGAGAATTGAATCAAATGGTAGCATCTTGGGGTTATGAGGTCTCCCAAACAACCATCAGACGCTATCTACATGCCAACAAGCTCTTTGGGAGGCATGCACAGAGAAAGCCTTTTCTGAGTTATACTCATAAGCGTAAATGGGTGGAGTTTGCCAAGTGGTACTGGGATTTTAACTGGGACCATGTGCTTTGGTCAGATGAGACCAAGATAGAGCTTTTTGCTACTAAACACTGTAAGCATAACACCAAGGATGAGTACGCAGAAAAACACCTCATGCCCACTGTTAAGTATGGGGGAGGATCAGTGATGCTGTTGGCCTGTTTCTCCTCCTCAGGAACTGGGAACCTGGTAAGGATACATGGGATCATAAACTCTGTGAAATATCAGGACATTTTGAATCAGAATCTGGTGGCCTCTGCCCAAAAGCTGAAGATGGGTTGTCACTGCATCTTTCAGCAAAATAATGATCCAAAACATGTGGCCAAATCTACTCAAAAATGGTTCACAAGACACAAAATCAAGCTCCTCTCATTGCCATCTCAGTCCACAGAACGCAACCCAATAGAAAACCTGTGTGGTGAGCTGAAGAGGAGAGTGCCTAGGAGAAGACCCAGGACTATTAGGACAATTTAGAGAGGTTGTGCAAAGAGGAATGGTCAAAGATCCCTCTTTCTGTATTCTCCCATCTTGTGAAGAGTTATAGGAGAATATTAAGTGCTGTCAAGGAGGTTGTACAAAGTACTAAAACCAGGGGTGCCAATAATTGTGGCACACATGATTTCATTCAAAAGATTTATTTCTTAATGTGTGATTTTTTTTCCTACCAGATAAAGGCACTTGAATTAAAGCTTAGATTTGTCCCTTTTTTGCATTGTTGTCCAATATAAAGAATTTATTAGAAGCCAAAGAACACTTCTTAACAATGCTGTACATCCATTATCTTAACTGCGTATATAGTTTCCAGGCCCGTATCTATAATTTTTCCCACCTTTCTTTCATTGCTTTCTTCTTTTTTTTAATGAAAGGGGGGAAGGCGTGCGCCCCCCCTGGATCCGGGCCAGGTTTCAGTTCCTCTACCTCTCCACTGGGGGCTGGACAGGGCATTCCACTGTTTTAGCTAAAGCCAGGACAGGATGTCAATATATCATTGGAGACATTCACACACGCACACACGCATGCACACACGCACACACATACACACCAGGGCAATTTAGAGTAACCATGGACTGTATAATGCATAGTACATTTTTTCCAGAAAAGATATATAAATATTTTTTTGTCTGATATATGTATTTAAAGTGTTTCACTGTTATGGAAACTGTATTCAACCTTTTTACAGTGTAATCAAGACTTCCATTACTTTTAGATACATATTACAGACATCTCCGTGCAAAACTGAAAAAGCAAACTATGAACACCAAACCTGTTGGTCAACCTTTAGGGATCGTCATTAACAGCATCATTACCATTTCTCATAATTCTTTCTTTTATGCTCTACATTTTCATTTCATGGTACATTAGTGATGATTCATTTGAGGTCCTGGGTTGATTTTTGAAGTGTCATACTGCCCTCTTCAGATGAATAGGCATTACTACAAGTAGCTCATTGCTCAGGGATAGATAATGAATAAGGTAGAATTGTTAGAGTATTTTATTATATAATATTGCTGATTTTATAAACTACTGCTAACGTAAAGCTGGGTTAAAACATGACCAGCCCAATGTGTCACCCAGAGATGTGTTCATTGTGTGTGTTCAATCTTGGTAAAAACTAAGGAGCTGTCACAAAAGCTGAAGGCAATGCAAGGCAAGTTTATTTATATAGCACCTTTCATACACCACCTTTTATTCAAAGTACTGTACAAATTAAGAAATACACAAATAAAGCAGTAGAATTAAAAGTAAGCAGTTAAACAGATAAAAAGTACAGAGGTAAATCAAAATAAAATTGGATAAAAATGTGTAAAACATGACAAAACAATAGATTTAAAAGAGAAGTATTTTAAAATAAAGTACTATAGAAGTGCTGTTACAGAGTAAAGTATGATGAGAACAGTGTTCTGCTCATATAGAATGTCAGCTGTTTCCAGTTAAAAACAAAAATCACTGAAATTAAAATGAAAAAATAACTAAACGTTGCTTTTTCATGGTTAATCTTTATCTCAGACAGAACTGACTGGTTTCTAGTGATCTGAGAGTTGTACACGGCTCATATTTCTGCAGTTAGACCACTAAAGAGCCTTAAAATCTATTCTATATCATACCTGTAGCCAGTGATAGGATGGGAGTTTAATTAAGAGTTCTTACAGCTGCATTTTGAATCATCTGAAGCTGTTTAATTGTCTTTTTTGGAAGTCCAGTTAGGAGACATTACAATAATAAATATTGCTAGACAGTAGCAGTCCTGGCCCGTTTGGGGCCCTGGGCGAACAAACCCTCAGGTGCCCCCCCCCCCCATTTTAAGTTTGTAAAATAAAATATAACAAATTAACACAAATGTAAATGGACTGAATTGTTATTTATGTCAGTAAAATAATAAACTATTGTGCAGAACCTTGGCACAGCATTCAAATTCAAAACAAAAAGGAGTCAAACTTTTTTAAGCAGCAGTGACATGTTCTTTCTCATTAAAACAAGCATTTCTGCTCTCTACTGTAAGTCTGTTTCTTTTCTCATCTACTGTGAAACTGTGTTTACAGTCTCACTTTCTACACTGACAAAGAGGCACAGAGGCATATTTTCACTTAATTAAAGTGTTATTGTAGAGAAATATGTCTGTCTCTGTCAGATTAGATGTGTTTTGGAGTTCTGGCTTTTAGCTTTATTAGCGAAGTTAACGACTTGAATGCTAACAAGCTAGCCTGCTAATAACCACCATCTCTACTACATTACTCTACAAAATGACAAAGATTAAAATCAAGTGTTCAACAAATAAGGAATCACATTTCAGACACCAAATGTTATATGCATTTGATTATGCTCAGTTATTTTGATATTTTTAAAATAAATATCACTCAGATGTCTGTTAGCATTGACACACACACACATAGTCATGTCAATAAAGCGTTCATTGGCAAATTGTTAAGACATAATCCTGATGAAGTCGTTTAAAGTGTAATTTAATACATTTAGAGTCATACCTCTGTTTATATCTCAGGTCCAGTAAAGTGGTAAGAGTGTATAGAGCAGGGGTATTTAATTAAAATTCAGTAAGGTGTAGTTAAGAGGAAATTTTCTCAGGCCAAGGTCTGGACTGTCATCATTTCTAACTTGCGTCAACTCGCTGTAATGAGTCTGATGTATCTGACAATGCTCAGCTGTTAGTGTGTGAAAGGTTTTTCAGCAATGAGAAGAAAGTGTTCTGTGAAGACCTAGATATTATTGAAATATATTGAACAGTATTTGTAATTTGTTTTGTCGTTCAGTCATTGATGACATAAAATGCTGATAGAACTACTTGGATACATCAGTATACATGATATGGCACTGAATCACAACACAGGTAAGCTACAGTTCATTTGGTGTCTGATTAATTGTTTCATCCAGCTGCACCAGGACATCCTGGTTTAAGTAGTGACATAATTTTGACTTCATTAGTGGGACAGACACAACTGGCTTGAGTACAGGGGTGGGGTGCTTGAGCTTAAATTAAATTATTATTAATTATTAATAAATAGTACTAAATTAATTATACAATATTATTCATTATTAGTTACTATTAATAATACTAACACTATTAATAGGTATTATTATTAATACAATGTATGTATTAATAAATTATGAAATTGAACATTTAATAAAACTCAGACTCTTTCTTTTCACTGTTTTCTAGTAGTCCTTGTAGTTTTCTATAGTTACTGTTAAGTTCACTGTTCTCTTTGTGGTCTGACTGGTTGTAAAGAATGTAGCAAAATTATCACCCAATTCTGTGTTTCACCTTGTTAGTCAACTTCACTCCAATTCATTACCATACTTATTTACATCAAATTATACTTAATTTCTGAGTAAAAATAAGCAGTTAACATGGGTCAATTTGACCCAAAGACCACAGAAGGGTTTACTATTAACATTTCAACATAATCAACTCATCCAAAACTTCCAAACACAGACACAGATTCAAACGTTCAACATGTTAACAACTTAGAGTGGCAGTTGAACAGACATGGACTATCTTCTAAATAACTTGCGAACAGATGGAGTGACAGCGAGGACGGCCAATCGAATGTTAACAAGAAACGGCAGAGCCAATCAATGAGCTTTTGGGTGGACTAAAGAGAAACAGGCTTCAACTTAAGTGGCTGTTTTCGGCTTGGTCCTAGTGCCTGACCCGTCTCCATTTAATACATTCATTATCACGCTGTCCTGGTTTAAATGTCAGTTTTCGGACCCTGAGTGGCTCGGCAGGCTAAGACGCTGACACTATTACCAGAGGATCATGAGTTTGAATCCCGGTCATGCTGTTTGCCATCAACAGCCGGGGCCCAAGAGAGCAAAAATGGGCAGTGCTCTCTCTGGGCGGGTAGATGGCGCTCTCTCTCCCTATCACTCACATATTGCAATGTCTGCTGGCTCAGGCATCTACTGATTGGTCCATTCAGAGCTGGGAATCCTGTGCTTTCCTCCGAGTGTGTTGGCTCCCCAGTGACGGTGTATCAGTGATAGTTTGAAAAGAGGCGGTGACTGTATCACACGCAGTGGAGGAGGCTTGTGCTTGTCTTCGCCCTCCTAGAGTCAGGGACAGTGCAAAGTGATGGGGAGAGACCCCTAGCAGAATGGATGGGTTAATTGGCTACTACCACATTAGGGGAAGGTTAGAAAATTGGCAAAAAATTATATAAATATTAAAAAAAGTCGTTTTCACTGTCCACTTTTCTTTTTTTAGAGCACGCCATCTGAATTAGACTCTTTCACTCAATTTTTTTCTCCCTGCAGCTTCATAGCTCATCTTTATGTACACCTCACTCCTAAATCTGTACAGATTTTATTGGCTGATGAACACTATTGATGATGTCACTACGCACGCGATTGGTCTGTGAGTTTACTACACTGCACAGCCCAAACTGTAAACACAAAAAAAGTTTCACCTGTAAATTAAATTGCTCTCAATAGTTTATTAGTTTGGGTCTGCATTGGACAACGTCTGGATCCGGACCTGGACCGCTGTCCGCCTATTAGTGACCTCTGGTATAGAGGCTCCTCTTCCACACTGCTGTAGTGTTTGTTGGTGTTTTTATTGTTTTAATGCTGCTGTGAGATCTGTGAGTCGTTTACTTGGAAAGTCGCACTGTGAGGTATAAAACTGTAACCAGTGAACAGTTCAGCTTAACAGTGACACACGTCTGAGCTCCAGATATCTGAGGTGAAGCTCATTACTTTTAACTATTCTGATATGTGTCCACATGCTTTCTCGCACTTTTAACTTGAAATCCCTTCACGCTGCAGACTTTGAATCGCTCCATGTTGTAATTCCTGTTTGGTTCTACGCTGTACGTCAGCAGTACATGGCCCGCATTGCAAACAAATTATAGTGAAGTGATTGGTCTTATGGATCGGCCAAATTATCTGATACCTGATCCAGCTAGTTTTGTTCATATTGGGGCTGATATCTGATCCTAATATCGGGTCTGTACATCCCTGGCAATAAGCAATGCAATGGTCCCAAGGGCGCTTCACAGAACCTCTTGGATTTGGGGCAAGCTGCCCTCATGCTGCCCCTGACATCGTGCCGCCCTGCTCGCCCATATCAGAAACCGCCACTGCTGCTCTCCGGGTTTTTCCGGGTCTGATAGTTGACAAAGATAATCATTTCATTACACCAAAATGGCAATGGGTGTAAGATAATAAGATAAGATAATACTTTATTGTCATATCAAAGATCTGAAATTTGTCTTGCACAATAACAGTATCTCTGTTAAAACATTAAATATCACAACACAAGACATTCTACAATACTTTAGACATTATACAATACATACAACACTTACTCGCATTACAGCACCTAGATAATTGTAGATGAAACTCTTTGTTTAATTTAAGGATTGACTGATGTGCAAAAGAATTGCTAAGTCTAACCTTATTAAACCTTGGAACACTATAGCGTCGTCCAGATGGAAGAAGTATATATTCACTGTTCAGAATATGATTGGTATCAGAAATTATGTTTTTAGCCAGCCGCAGTGTTTTGATATAATAAGCGGTCTCATACAGGCCCTCCAGAGGCTGACCCACAATCTTTGAACAGATCTTAATCAAATGTTTCAAGTCGGGCTTTACAGATATGGAGAATCAACTATACCACACAGCATTACAATGCTGCAAAACACTCAAAATAACAGCCGTATAAAACAGTAAGAGTATCTGCCGAGTGGCTGCAAAAGATCGGAGGCAGTGAAGAAAATAAGTTCTCTGTTTAGTTTTTTTTGCAGATGTAGTTGATGTGGTGTTTCCATGATAAGGTGTTCAAAACCTTTATTTAAGAAACACCATTATATGAAAGTCAGCACAGCAGCAAATGTGCCTAGCCACTGAAGAAAGGCCAACATTTCATCAAGAGCCCTTAACCATCTCATCCAGACAAGAGTGATAAACCTCCGTGTTGCTACATGACCTGATGAAGGAGAAATTTGTCAGTATCAACTTAACAACCAAGGACTTCTTGGCCTGAGATGTGGTCCTGGTCTGTTTGGTGCCCTGGGTGAACAACCCCTCAAAAGAAGCATGGTGGTGGTCAGCGATGTTGGGATGTTTTGTGCTGCAGGAACTGGAAATGTTGACTGGCATCATGGATTCACAAATACAAAGCCATATTGAGGAGGAATCTTATGTCTGCTGTGGTGAAACTGAACCTTAGTAAGAATTGGACTTCCCAGCAAGACAGTCCTAATGTACCAGTGACCCTAAGCACACTTCCAAGTCAACCACAGCTTGATGTTATGGAGTTGCCTTCACATTCACCAGATTTAAATCCATAAATCTCTGGGATAAAGTTTCAGCACAGAAGCCATAGTTGGAAGCTTTTGCAAGATGAATGGACAAAGCTCTTTGAGAGCGAGAGAGACAGAGACAGAGAGAGAGAGACAGATAGAGAGATGAGAGAGAGAGAGACAGATAGAGAGATGAGAGAGAGAGAGATGAGAGAGAGAAAGACGAGAGAGACAGAGAGACGAGAGAGAGAGAGAGACGAGAGAGAGAAAGACGAGGGAGAAAGAGAGACGAGAGAGAGAGAGAGAGAGGAGAGAGAGAGAGAGAGAGACAGAGAGAGAGAGAGAGACAGATAGAGAGATGAGAGAGAGAGAGAGACGAGAGAAAGACGAGAGAGACAGAGAGACGAGAGAGAGAGAGAGAGAGAGACGACAGAGAGAGAGAGACAGAGAGAGAGAGAGAGAGACGAGAGAGAGAAAGACGAGGGAGAAAGAGAGACGAGAGAGAGAGAGAGAGAGAGAGAGAAAGACTAGGGAGAAAGAGAGACGAGAGAGAGAGAGAGAGAGAGACGAGAGAGACAACCAAAACCCTTTAGACTTCTCAATCACTGAGCAAGAGCTAAAAGACCAAATTATCAAACTCAATCCAAATAAAGCACCAGGCCCTGATGGCATCCTAAATGA
>BRDA01072168.1:0-12318 GCA_036984385.1 Crenuchus spilurus | reverse complement strand
GCGATTGTTCCAGATTCTCTGAATCTTTTGATGATGTTATGCACGGTTGATGATGATAACTTAAAAGTCTTTGCTATTTTACGCTGGGTAACACCATTCTGGTATTTCTGCGCAACAATGGTGGAATTGGTGATCCTCTTACCATCTTGGCTTCAGAGAGACACTGACACTCTGAGAAGCCCTTTTTATACCCAATCATGTTGTCAATTGACCTAATTAGTGTTAATTGGTCTTCCAGCTGTTCGTTATATGCTCAATTTCCTTTTTCCAGCCACTTATTGCTACTTGTCCCAACTTTTTTGGGATTTGTTGACGACATGAAATTTTGAAACAACATATTTTTCACTTAAAATGTTACATTTACTCAGATTAAACTTTTGATCTGTCATCTATGTTCTATTATGAATAAAATATTGACATTTGCCATCTCCACATCATTGCATTCAGTTTTTATTCACAATTTGTATAGCGTCCCAACTTTTTTGGAATCCGGTTTGTATTACAAATACTTTTTGAGCCTATTGTTGATCAGTTTGGCTTATAGCTTATTAGTTGGCCAATCCAGCACAATAATATGATGCACAGTAGTAATGTTGGCACTGTGGGCAGCTGCTGGGTATTTCCATAAAAGTTGCCAGCAGATGGAAGCATCTCTAAAATTTCCTGGTAAATTAAACACAAGTGGACCAACATCAGTACCTCAAAGCATCACAGACTGCAGAAACTGCACACTGGACTTCAGACAGCTTGGACTGTGTGGAGCTGATTTACAAATGAAATGAGGACTTTTAGACCAGTTCTGGTTCTGCTTAGTCCAGGTAAGACACTTCTGATGTTGTCTCTGGTTCAGGAGTGTTGATATTAGGAATGTGGCAGCTGTAGCTCTGAGAGATACACAGTATTTATACTGAATTTACTCAAACTCACCATCACATATTTGAGACTGGAATGAGGAACACAAGCTGATGTATGACTGTAGTTCTTATTTGGCATTGATCACTGATGTTCCTTGTGCACTTCCAAAAGCTCCAGACCATCTCTAATGTCTAATCAAGTTCTGGTTCTAGCACAGGTAGGTGGTAGAACATGATCAGGGTTTGATGACAGTAGTGCACCACAGGTTTGTACACTGTAAGGCTTTTGAAATAAGATCACAAAGACAGGCCAGTGGAATGTGCTTGTTTCTGGATGTGAAAGCAGATAATGAGGGGTTAGTGTGAAATGGGCTGGGTGTGAACATAGTGAGTGAAACCTTCTTATGAAAACAAGCAGTTCAGCGTTTGTGTAAATCCACAGAGGCCCCGAGGCCTTGTGTCAGAGAGAGACAAATGCATGTTGGTGATTCACACATATCAGTTCCTCATTGCTCACTTGTGGTAACTGCAACATGTGTGTTTCTGGGACCTTGTGACATCATCAGCGGAAATCATTGCCAAATATGCTGGTTTTCTGTTATGAGGCCTTAGAGGAAACGTCGACATATTTTTGAGAGAGAGAGAGACAGACAGACAGACAGAGAGAGAGAGAGAGAGACAGAGAGAGAGAGAGAGAGAGAGACAGACAGACAGACAGACAGACAGACAGAGAGAGAGAGAGACAGACAGACAGACAGACAGACAGACAGACAGACAGACAGACAGAGAAAGAGAGAGAGATCTGTGTAAGTCATTCAAGTTCATAGTCCACTTCTATGTACACTATGGCTACATTCACATTACAAGCAACATTGTTCAGATCAGATTTAAAGGCACAGTATGTAATATTTCAGGTTATTTTTTAGCAGAATTTAAGATAATCACTAATAAAAATGGTTAAAAACACATGTAATCATTATAAACTAAGAAGTCGTTTGATTATTTTACCTTAGAATAAGCTGTTTATATCTACATTGGTCGCGGGTCGAACACCGGCTGAGGCCGCCATGTTGCATCGCCATGTTTCTACAGACAAATGAGGCTAGCAAAAACGTTTGTGTTGTAATGACAAATTGGCCACTCAAATTCGATGGCGCTATAGTTTTGTTTTACTGTTGGCTGACATAAAACAGGAGGAGAAGAAGAAATACACATATACCTCAATAAGAAGAAATACATGGAAGAGAAGCATGAAGAAAGGTTTTTTGGTTTATTTGTTAAGATGGCAAGAAGAGAAAACACAACTTCAATCGTCAAAAAAAAGAAAACATGATGAAACTTAGCTTCATATTTGTGTGCGCAGTGTTTTTCCCCCATTCCACCTTACATGGTGCTGCAGGACATTGTAGCGCATCGGAGCGGAATGCTACTGCAGCATTTAAGGTGGAACGGGAGATTCGTAGCTGCGCGCTAGTTCGCGAGCTTAGCTAATATGAGCTTGTGTGAACCCGTATCAGCTGAAGTGCCTTCTTCAGAGCATGGCAAGCTTACCTTGACTAGAGAAAATGTGTATCCTGCCTGCATTATCTGTCTACAGTGAAGCAGTTTGATGTGTTTACTTTGTTTGTACAGAAAACAGCTGTTTACAATAGTATTACTGAAGTGCAGAAAATATGTTTCGTCTGCATTGTAGCTGATCATTTTACATATTACATTTCCTAAATTTCTAATTAAAATTAATCTTACCACTTGACATATCACCAGCTCTAAAGCTGCTATTAGACATCGCGTTCGGGAGTAGCAAAGATTTTACACCTTATGGCCCCCGTAGAGACTTCTTCGTGTTTGGAAGGTTGTGGTTGTGGTTGTCTTCAGTTGGTTGCAATATGGAAACTAAACCACTAGATGTCGCTGGAAACTACATACTGTGCCTTTAACTATCTGGATGGTTCACAATGTGAAGAAATTAAATGAGAAAGTAAGATTTGAAGAAGATTTACATTTTAAAGCTCATTAAAATGTATGTGTCACTTTAGATTTTGGGCTAGTTTCCATTTGTGTAGTATGACTTTCTGTTACAAAATCAGTAGATTTGGGTGATCTGGCAACCCTATTTGTGAGACTTGATTTGAGTAAAACTGGTAAAACAGATGTGTTAGTAGCTGATGTGTGATGGTGTACAGTGTGATGGAGGACAGAGGACAGTAAACAGGTGGTGGACTGTACATGATCAGGTGAAGAAGGTGAATAATTGACAGCTGGCTGCTTTTGCTGTTTTTACAGCTATGTGAGTAAACGAGAGAAGCCAGCGCTGCCTCACCCACTACGCGCATGTGTACAAGCAAAAAGACATGAAATCTGATCTGCCACATTCAAGTCCACAGATATGATACGTATCTGATCTAGAACCACATATGAAAGTGATTCAAATCTGATGTGAAAAGATGGGATTTGAGGTCCACACAGCCTGAAAAGATCAAATCTGAGCCACATTAAGGCAGAAGATCAGATCTGAGACACTTCAGCCTGATAATGTGTACTTTATGAGATTCTCATTTTATTTGCATTTCACACACGTCCACACGTTTTTTGGATATTTGGGTTGATTCATTAAAATACCTTTTCAAATTTACATGTCAGTGCTATAACTGGTGAATTCTCCTACAAGCCTGTTTTTACATCTGTTTTTGCTGTTATTAGATTACCTCATTCATCAACATGGCATTAGTTGTCATTGTGATTACAGATTACACAGAGTTGTGTAAGCCAAGCCAGATGAAGTGTCTCAACTCAGACTGTAAGGATATTATGAAGTGAATGACTAATAACTTCCTCATTCTTAACACTAAAACACTGTTCTGTTGGATTCCAAAAGCTCTAATAAAAGAACAATAACAAACACACTAGTCACGTCTTGTTGCTTAGTCTTTTACGCAAACAGCTGGTAAGACAGTGATTCACATCTGTGGTTTCAAATGTATACAGGGGACATTTTATTTGGTTAAAAACAAAAGAAAAAAAACACTGTAACTAAAACTGTGTTGTTTCAAATGTAAAGGTATATAACCATCCATCAGTAAATCCATCCAAATTCTGACATTGTTACTCCTGTAAAGCCTGAAGCATCAAATGTTTGTGTGAAAACTCTAATTCTTTGAAACTGGTGTGTTTATTTGATTTTCTGACCACTAAAATGAGACACTGCATATACAAGATCATCTAATAACATCAATAACAGAGGCTTGTAGGAAAATTCACCAGTTAAAAACACATTGTATTAGTTTCTGGAGAAGGACTTTTGATATTTTAACTATATAGCAAAACAAACACTCCCCTCCCTTTAGTGCTCCTGCAGAAGCCCCGCCCCCAAAATCCATAGCCAAGGTAATGACACCGGGCTTAAAACAAAAGAAATATAGAGGGAACAACGTTATGGCATAACAAAGTTAACAAACTATTCACAGACAAAACAAAACAATACTGAGATATTGATAAAAAAGTCAATGTTCTAGGAATACAGCAACATCCTCATCCATTTTCATGCCTATCAGTGTTCAGAGGTCTACTTACCATTCAAACTCCTCACCAATGTTTAAACAGGACTTCAACCCTGTTCCTACCCTTCCCCCTGTCCTGTGAACAGGCATCAACATCCTTGAATGGCTGGAATAGTGTTGTGTTTCCCAGTCCAAGCCACTTTGTGTGCTTCCCATTTAAAGAACCAGGGCTGAGTACAAGCACTGGACTTTTTCCAGCACAAAAACAGATCAGAGAATTAACTAACAGTGAGGAAAAAATTATTTATAGCACCTTTAACCCTCTGTAGTTGGCTCTCCCACCTAGCAGCATATTAACAAAATTCTGCAAAAACACTGCAAGATTTTATCCTAGAAACAAAACAAAATATACCCCAGAAACCTTAAACCATATACTTTTCAAATATATATAGCTTGAATCGAAATATATTTTTATATATTTGTTAGAGGAGCTTAAATAAGCAGAGACACATCTGTGAGTCACACAGCTGCAAAATGACGCAATCGGTCATTCATGTGATAATGACATGGTAATTTCAGACATAGCATTGGTGGAATAGCAGCCTTGGAATGTGTGGAATGTGTGAAGACCCCCCCCCAGCAAACAAAAGAGCTCTCAGTTCTCATCTCACACTCATCTCATTAATATTTAATTTAGGAACCACTGAATGAGTAAAACATGTCAAGTCACATATGTTAACTTTTAGAAATAAAGCCTCGTACAATGTCTAAAAACTGTAATGAGCAGTGTGTAGCCAACACCTCTGTTTATTCAGTTCTGAGACCAAAAGTCTTGACTAGAAATGTTTTAAGTGTTTTTCACAATATATCAGCACATCCGAAAATAGGCTTTTGGAAAGTCTAAGTTTAGAGCAGATTTAATCAAAATATAGATTTATGTCACTCTTACTGTTTTGACACTGTCGTTGCTGAGTTTGTGATGAACAAAAGTCTGTGTAACACAAAAATATTTTGATGGGTGTAATTTGTAAAATTGAAGGCATGTCAGATTACAGCAGAGTGCCTGAAATACCCTCAGACTACAGAGGGTTAAAGCTGTTGCAGGGTCTAAAACAAGCACATGCTACAGTTATTTACCTGTTTATGAACCAGAAATGGCTTTTAATTTGCTGACTTTGTATCTGATGTGAACACACACTGTATTCTTTCAGGAACCAGATGTGTATAATGTGCAATACAGGCTCTTCTTTAACAATTACTCTATTGTTTCTGTAGATACAGTAGTGCTGTTGTTCTGTTATCTCAGCTGGACTGAGGTATAGCCTATAATATGTTATACACATGTGCACATTACCTCAAATTATGTTTTTTTTTTTTTTTTTTTTTTTTTGGTAAAAAGCAACAATGGCTCCAGCTCAAATGCCAAATTTAACACAATTAGCTTTGATTATATGTGTCTCTCTGGCCTTCATATATATGCCATATAAAATGAGTAACACGTGACCACAGGGTGATGACAAGCTCATAGGATAACTTCAGATGGCTCAACAGTATCCTCGCTGGGCAGGAAAAGACTATTTCATTGTTAAGTAACAATGCAGACTAAGCCAGAGATAAGCACTGGCTGTTTAGTTCATATGTTCTTTACTGACTATGGTGGGAAACCTCAGCACAATGTTGTGTTTTCTGCCAGTTCCACTTGTGCACATTTCAGATTATCTTTAGTGTAAACACAGGGTGAGGGTCTGACCGCGTTCCACAAGTTCTGTAAACCTCAGCTGGGTCAAGCCATCCAAGACCAATCACTTCACACACCAGCACATGCTGTACTTGCTAAAGAACGTAACTTCCTTCCAGTGTTACTCTTTAGATTTCCTCTTCCGTAACATATTAACCACCTGCGTAATAACCACAGCATATTGTTCAGTAACTTACATAGAAAACAATGGAAAATGGTTGATTTACTATTAAAATAATAGAAATCCCTTTCTCCATGTACTAAAGATGCATACAGACAAGATGTTCGAAGTTCAAAGTCCACCTCCTTGTATCAACACTCATTGTCCATTTTAGCTCCACTGAGCATACAGGTGCACTTTCAGACTGTAGTGCATCTGTTTCTCTATATACTTTGGTATAATAATAATAATAATAATAATAATAATAATAATAATAATAATAATAATAATAATACATTTTATTTGTAATGCACTTTACATTTGCAAAAAAACCTCAAAGAGCTACAGGGTAAAATCACAGATATAAAATACATCAATTTATTTAAGAATGGTCAAATTTACTAAAAAGAAATGTTTTAAGTCCTTTTTTAAAACTTTCAACAGTCTGTGGTGCCCGCAAATGGTCAGGGAGGGCATTCCACAGGTGAGGGGCAGCAGAAGAAAAAGCCCGATCACCCATGGTGCTGAGCTTAGTTCTTGGCTGAAGGAGACGGTTTGAATTTTTAGTACAGAGAGATCGTGAGGAGGTTTGAAGTGTGAGAAGATCTTTCAAGTGTGGAGGGGCATTTCCGTAGATGCACTGGTAGGTGAGGAGTGAAACCTTGTATTCAATTCTGACAGAGACCGAGAGCCAGTGGAGTGATTGAAGAACAGGTGTAATATGCTCGTGTTTCCGTACCCTCATTAGGACACGAGCAGCACTGTTCTGAATGTATTGCAGTCTTTGATTACTTTTGTGTGGTAATCCAATGAAAAGTGAATTACAGTAATCCAATCTAGAAGAAATGAATGCATGAACCAGTTTTTCAGCATCTACGACATGGAGGGTAGGACGAAGTTTCTGAGATGATAGAAGGAAATCTTGCAGAGATGCTTGATGTGTGCTTCAAAAGTTAGATGAGAATCAAACTTTATTCTAAGATTGGTGATTGTTGTGGATAGAGTAGTATGACCAAACAGAGTTACACTGGCTATGGGAGATGATTGGATTTGATGTTGAGTGCCAATCAGCATTTTTCAGATCAGAAATTTGAAAATTATTTAAGTGATGGATTATTCTCAGTGACACTGATGCGGTGGTGGTGTGTTAGCTTGTGTACAAATGGACACAACAGAGCTGCCAATGTCTCAGAGAGTTCCCCTACTCAGCCGCACTCTGATAAGCTTCATATTCACTCTATAAACCCAAGCAGAATTAATTCCATCTCTGTCTTTTGAGTGATTGCCCACGGACACTGATGGAAGATTGAATTCTATCTCTGCATGATGCCAACTTAGACCAGCTGCCCATCAACAACCAACTACTGTGACCTGCTCCAGATTCAAGTTGATATGAACTCTAATTGCTGTTGGTATTATTACTACCATTCTTACATTTTGTCACTACAACAGCATCATGTGTATTATTAAGTATTAAGAACTTAACTGGTTGAGCAGAGTGAGTCTAGTTCCTTCTAAAGTTTCATCCTCCAGCTCTGAGGGAGTCTTGCCATGCTTGCCGCTGTCTTGCTCACTGGGGATTTTGTGTTTTGTTATTAACTCTGTAAAGCTGTAGAAATACATTTGACCTGACTTGACTTGACACTGCTGGAGTAAAAATACTGCACCAACCAGCCACCAATGAAGGACTAGAGCTCAGTGTCCAGCACAGTTTGGTGACTTCTCTTTTCTGACACTACAGTTAATGTTATGGGAATGGTAAGTAAGTGAATGTATTAAGCCTCCTATGAGGCTTTTAAAAATAGTATTAGTTTGTTCAGAATAGGATGGATTCCCTTTGCGAGTCTTGGTTCGTTCCAAGGTTTCTTCCTCCAGCCTTGAGGGAGTTTTCCCTTGCCACTGTCACCTTAAGCTTGCTCACAACAAGTTTTGTGATGCTAATTATGTAAAGCTGCTTTGTGACAAAGAAGAAGTGCAGAACTGGCTCATGTGCAGACCTTTAAATGTAAGAGGTTAAAACAAACAGCTGAAGAATATATACAGTATGCGGTGAAAGGAACCTTTGGATGGTTCCACACGTTCCCTGTGGATTGCACTCAAGTCCACAGACTGGCCGGATTTACTCACTCTAAGTGCTGAGGTGTCCTCCTGCAGGGTCGACGTGAGCCCCTTGTGTTTATTTTCCAGCTCTGGCCCTGTGCGGCCCCCTGGCTGCTCGATCGTGGGCTCCTTCCCCGTGATAAAATGTTATTGTAGGACTTCCCATGAGCTTGTGAAAACTATTTTGACTGGCAGGCAATGAGGTCATGGCCACATGCCAACAATAATAACTCGGCTTTGATTGGCAAAGAAAATAAGCTGTGGGAGCGGTGTACATTTCCAATCAAGGAACTGAGAGGAAATTCATTTCGGAATGAAACAATGAAAAAAAAACTGGCTAATTTGGAGGGCCGGTGAAGGGAGCTCTGAGGGGTGCAAGCATTAAGCCCTCAAGGCAACATAAATACAGAGGAGATGAAAAGGCATAATGTAAAGTCATTAGTTTGTGACACTCTTCTATGTTTTCTTTTCCATAGAAAGTAGCCTGAGTTGGGAATGTTCCCATATACTAAGCACTAGTTTTTATAGACAAAATATAAAAGGTGAGGATTTGACTGTATTCAGCCAAAAGAGCATTAGCACTCATCACAAAAGCACTGAATGGAGCAGAGAACACAGTTCTGCACAATGCTGAGGGCCTTTATACCCATCTAGCCAACCTGGCATTAGACATGGTGCCGACAGGTCCATGGTTAGTCCTATTCTATTGGCAGCTTCTCTACAGGGGCTAGACAAAGTGTGTATAAGTCTGTCAACTGAATGCATTCATTACAAGAAGAGTTCACAAACATTTGGACATATAATGTGACTACATTAAATAAATTATTTTAAAAAACTGAAAAAAACTTACACATACATTGTACAAAATGTTTGATTCATCTACAATGCAGACCATTTTTAAATAATGAAAAACCAGAAGGGAGTCCAAACTTTTAACTTATACTCTAAGTTCTCCCCATATTTTCCCCCCAAACATAAATTATTTAGAAATATGAAATTATGATTTTAGTTGTTTTTTTGGACAATATTTATTTTGAGAGATTATTAAATATTAAATATGATACACAAATTGGTTGTTTTGAAAAAAAAAAAGTTTATATATTGGAAACTAAATATTCTCATTAGATGGATTTATTAAATTAATCATCAGCACACTTGATGATCATAATGAAGTATTGAGTAAATCATGTTTTGGATGAGAACTGTAAATAATACTGGAGTGTAACGAGGAAAGGGTTAAACCAACACTTTCACATACAGAACATCATTAATTGTCGTATTAATGTCATTTGGTTTAATTGGAATATTAATGTCTTTGAGAAATGAAGACATTTATAAATGTCATTAAAACTGATGGGATTCTTGTAATTAAAGCTTTGGGTAAATATTTCAATGTTACGTGAGTGCAGCAGCCCTGTAAGTAAGTCTGTAGTAATAATAACTAGTCTAAGCCACAGTCTCGTTCTTCTACCGTCTAGCAGCCATCGCTCATTTTCTCAGTTCATTCTCCTCATGTCGGTTTGTCTATTAGCCCCTCTGCTCCAAAAGGCCCTCATTAACTTGAATGATGAGCTCAATTAGCCTAGTGTGACTCAGACATGGCAGAGACCAACCAATCAGGAAGGAAAAAGAGTTCAGTGGCATGCATGAGGTACAGCTAATTAGGGTGAAAATGAGCTTCTAATGCAGAACTGGGTCTGGCCAGCTTACACACGTACATGTTTGCTTTTATACCTTGTCAGGAGAAAAGGGTCTTACATACATCCCATATGTACTACACACACATATATGTAATAATAATATCCCCCAGATGTGTTAAATATATACACTACTGCTCAGAAGTTTGACACATACTCTCATTTCAGAATAAATTCTTTATTTCTTGCTGTTTGGAGACTCAAATCCACAGATGCTGCTCCTCCAGATACTCGTCTATGGTAAGTGTCAGCACTTTTAGCTCAGTTTTAGTGTCTCCAACAAATTGTTCACAGTGCGCTGATAGACTTTAGTAGTATTTTACAGAAGGCATCATGGGATGTATTATGTTACATATGTGCTTTGAGCATCATTACTGCAATAACATTTATTTCACTAATATTGAACAAGAACTGTTTTCTTTTTCAGACATACTTTTATCTTATTCTACTGATTAATAGTGTTTACTGAGGTTATTTTTAATGAATACAGGGGTGCTTGAAAATTTGTTAACTTTTTAGAATTATCTATATTTCTGCATAAATATGACCTAAAACATCATCAGATGTTCACACAAGTCCTAAAAGTAGATAAAGTGAACCCAGTTAAACAAATGAGACACAAATATTATACTTGCTCATTTATTTATTGAGGAAAATGATCCAATATGACATATTTGTGAGAGGCAAAAGTATGTGAACCTCTAGCATTAGCAGTTAATTTGAAGGTGAAATTAGAATCAGGTGTTTTCAATAAATGGGTTGACAATCAGGTGTGAGTGGGCACAATGTTTTATTTAACAGAGATCTATCAAAGTCTGCTCTTCACAACACGTTTGTGGAAGTGTGTCATGGCACAAACAAAGGAGATTTCAGAGGATCTCAGAAAAAGAGTTGTTGATGCTCATCAGGCTGGAAAAGGTTACAAAACCATCTCTAAAGAGTTTGGACTTCACCAATCCACAGTCAGACAAATTCACGACCACTGTTACCCTCCTCAGGAGTGGTCGACCAAAAGAGATCACTCCAAGTGCAAGGCGTGTAATAGCCAGCGAAGACATAAAGGACCCCAGGGTAACTTCTAAGCAAGTGAAGGCCTCTCACATTGGCTAATGTTAATGTTCACAAGTCCACCATCAGGAGAACACTGAACATCAATGGTGCACATGGCAGGGTTGCAAGGTGAAAGTCACTGCTCTCCAAAAAGAACATTACTGCTCATCTGCAGTTTGCTAAAGATCACGTGGACAATCCTGAATGAGACCAAAACAGAACTTTTAGTTTAAATGAAAAGTGTTATGTTTGGAGAAAGGAAAACACTGCATTCCAGCATAAGAACCTTATCTCATCTGTGAAACATGGTGGTGGTAGTATCAGGGGTTGGGCCTGTTTTGCTGCATCTGGGCCAGGACAGCTTGCCATCATTGATGGAACAATGAATTGTGAATTATATCAGAGAATTTAAAGAAAATGTCAGCACATCTGTCCATGAACTGAACCTCAAGAGAAGGTGGGTCATGCAGCAAGACAACGACCCTAAACACACAAGTCGTTCTACCAAAGTACGGTTAAAGAACAGTTACCGGAAACATTTGTTTTCACACCAGATACTGAAAGCAAATGTTCACATACTTTTTTTCTCTCACAGATATGTCATATTGGATCATTTTCCTCAATAAATAAATGATCAAGTATAATATTTGTGTCTCATTTGTTTAACTGGGTTCTCTTTATCTACATTTAGGACTTGTGTGAACATCTGATGATGTTTTAGGTCGTATTTATGCAGAGATATAGAACATTCTAAAGGGTTCACAAACTTTCAAGCACCACTGTATCTCTAATTCTAGTGCATCCAAGATTACTTGCATGTACTAAACCTCTAGTGGAGAGTAAACAGTTGTGCTAAAGTCTATAAATTCACTGTCAACTAGTGGGAGACACCAAAACTGAGCTAAATGGTCAATTGTGTTGGTCCGTGGAGTAGGTCCTGTAGGTTATCTGTTTCTTTCTCAAAAAGTTATTTGTAAAATGTACAAAACACTCATACGCACATGCTTGTGCTCACCTAGCCTGAACCAAAAGAATTTAAACGCCCTGAAGGAAGAAAAAGCCTTCTGAAAGAAGCTCATTCTCACCTCGCTGACCTGGGCATAGCTCTGCTCCATTCAGCTGTGCCTCCCTCCCGCCAAACATGTTTTCCTGAAAGCTCATGATGAATGGTGGTGCAGATTACCATAAAGTTGAGGAGCACCAGAGCGCCAAGTGCTGCACG
>BRDA01072166.1:0-37300 GCA_036984385.1 Crenuchus spilurus | reverse complement strand
TTTACACCCGTCTGTTAAATTCAGCCAGGGCAATTTCATTAAGAGCAGTAAATTCACTCATTTTCCGTCATTCACGGATCGTTGGAGAAGCGAAGGATGTCACCCATCTCTCTAAAGCAGAATTGGAACGTGTCAGAGGCTAGAACACGGTAATTGGTTTATTTAATTGGATGAAATGGTTCTCATAAGTAACTCAAAATGATGTAGAAGTCTGATACAAACATTCTTTAAGGCCTTGACAGTCATTATTTAGTATTTGGACATATTTTTCTTGTCCTTCGAACATCTTGACTGGGCCATGTTTCCATGTTCTCATCATTCCTGCACATATGTAGTTGTAGTTTATTTGCAATGCAGCAGTTATTAAAAGTGATTCACTTGTACTATACCAGAAATCTCTCATATAGGTCCACTCACTGTTCACTTTATCAGAAATCCCTCTCTTGGAGCTCCACCCACTGACAACTTTATCAGAAACCCCTCATGTAGCTCCACTCACTGTCCACTTTAACCGAAACGACTTACTAATAGCTTCACCTACTGTCCACTTTATCAGAAACCCCTCACTTGTAACTTCACCCACTGTTCACCTTAACAGAAGCACCTCATATAGCTCCACCCACTACTTACTTTAACAGAAACCCCTTACTAATAGCTTCACCTTCTGTCCACTTTATCAGAAACCTCCCTCTTGTTGCTTTATCAGAAACCTCCCTCTTGTTGCTCCACCCTCTTTTCATTTATCAGAAACCTCCCTCTTGTTGCTCCACCCTCTTTTCACTTTATCAGAAACCTCTCTTGTTGCTCCACCCACTGTCCCCTTTATCAGAAACCCTTCTCTTAAAGCTCCACCCTCTGTCCACTTTAACTGAAACTCCTTATTAGTAGCTTCACTGACTGCCCACTTATTTAGAAACTTCTCACTTGTAACTCCACCTACTGTTTACCTTAACATAAACTCCTCTCTTATAGCTCCACCCACTAGTTAATTTAATAGAAACCCCTTACTAATAGCTTCACCTACTGTTCACTTTATCAGAAACCTCCCTCTTGTTGCTCCACCCACAATCTTTATCATAGCTTCTTGAAATATCTTTTAGGAGTTCCTCAGATTGTCAGACTCCTGGTACTATTAAATGTAGCTCTTTAAGTGCTTTTGAAGAAAAGTTCTTTAAATGAGTGTTAAAACAAATGTTTTTCTAAAATATTGTTCATTTCAGTAAGGATCCCTCAATGGTTTGTAGTGGACTCTTCATTCTCTAGTGTCGTTGAATCCTGTTTGTCTCCAAGGCTCAACAAACAAAAGCATCTGAAACTTTAGCAGAAGGTTGAGGGGAAAGTGTCCTGAGCTTCCTGATAATACAGCATCTAAATGACTGGACCGCTCCTGTAAGGTCAGGTTATAACCTGCTGTTATTGCTGTAATTATTTTGTTTATTGGCCATCTCTTTCCCCTCTTTATGGCACTTTTATTTTCTCGCTCGTCAGTTCGGAGTGTCCTCACCTTGTAAAGTCACCCTTCAGGTCAGGCGTAAAAGAAAAGAGAAAGAAATAAAAAAGAAAGTGTGAACACCTCGCTGTGTTGATGTGGAATTAGACAGTAAAATTCCTTTATGATGTTTTAGGATTTCTGTTGTCCTGTTTTTTTTATTATTTTGAAAATTCTGGTTCATATTTCATTCTTTTATTTTTTATTTTTTTATTTGTATGTTTTTGTATCTGGAGTAACTTTTACCCCACAAACCCAAATAACAGCACTCGGTGGTCTAGGTCCGAAACCATGACATTCAGATTTAGGGACTCAGAACTAACCCCGCCCCATTTGAGTAGCTCCACCTACATCTTGAGAACTCAGCTAAGCTCTTTTGATTTTTTGAAGGAGATAAATATATGAACTGGATCTTCTGTACAGAACAGAATCTGTAAATGTGGTAATTACTGTATCTTCAAGATAGCTTTTTCAAATTAGGTTAGAACAACTGACTGTAAACATTTCCTAAAAGAAGGAATTAATAACAACTGTCTGTAGTAACTTCTAAATTAGTAATTTCTAAAAAAAGTTACAAGCAGGTGCCCATCAGGATGCCTGCTGTTTCGTGATCATTTCTGTTGTGGTTTATGATTATTTCTGCATTGTTTATGGTGATTTTTGTTATTTTGTGGTGTTTTCTGCACAAATCTTGAATGCAGCTTATTATTTCATTAAACATTCCACCTTAAATGCTGCATCAGTTACATTCAACTGCCTACTAGGACTTCTGCCAATTTTCTGTTTCTGGTTAATTCTTTTTTTATATATAATTTTTGCCAATTTTATCCCCTTCCCAATGTGGTAGTAACCAATGAGTCCATCCCCTCCATTAGGACTCTCCCTATCACTTTGCACTGTCCCTGACTCTAGGAGGGTGAAGACATGCACAAGCCTCCTCCGTTGTGTGTGATGCAGCCACCACCTCTTTTCAAATTACTGCTGATACACCGTTACTGGGGAGCCAACGCGCTCAGAGGAAAACACAGGATTCCCATGTCCAAATGGACCAATCAGTAGACGCCTGAGCCAGCAGACATTGCAATGTGAGAGTGATAGGGAGAGACAGAGCGCCATCTACCCGGAGAGAGACCACTGCCAATTTTTGCTCTTTTGGGCCCCGACTGTTGATGGCAAACAGCATGACCGGGATTCAAACTCACAATCCTCTGGTCATAGTGTCAGCGTCTTAGCCTGCTGAACCACTCGGGGCCATTTCTGGTTAATACAGTTTTTTGTGGTGATTTCTGCATGAAGCTGGAACTAGCTTTTTAATTAATTTCCCCATCCCTTTTTAAATGAGATTTTGCATTCAAAGACCTACAAGGTGTGGGATGAGATGATGCCAGTACTTAATCCTCATTGGTTAAATTGATGGACTTTCTCTTCTATGTGTGTGTAGCCAATTGACCCACCCATTTGTTGACTCTCCCTATCACTTGTAATGTCCCTGACTCTAGGAAGGAGCAGACTCACACAGGCCTCCTCCGATGCATGTGAAACCAAGCTCCGCCTCTTTTTTAACTGCCCCTGATAAATCACTGCCAGGCACTCAGAGGAAACCACTTGAGCCGGATACTTGTTTCAGATGAGTATCTGGTAAAGATAAAGCATTTTTGACGAGTACGAGCATGATACAAGTAAAACTCGTCAATATCCGTGCTTGTGCTGAAGGAAAATCCTCATTGGGTAACTGACTGTGATTGGCCAGTCACACAGAGTGCCTACCCCTCCCCTCCCTACACAGACATGTCTCTGCAGCCAGAGCTGAGCACACACACACACACACACACACACACACACCTTAATCAACATTATTTAACTTTGTGTGGAACAAAATGCCAAGAACATGTGTTCATAAAATAAAAAAAAATTAAAAATAAAAAAGGAAGTTGTGTTGAGTATGACAATAATAATAATAATAATAATAATAATAATAATAATAATAATAATAATAATAATAATAATAATAATAATTTCCTACTGCATAAGTTGTATTCATGCATGTGCTTAAAAATATTACTGTTCTGAGTTTATAAAAAAAACTTTTTTCTCTTACTTTTGTGATCAAAAACATTGATTTGCATCTTAATTTTGAGGCTGTTCTGTAAATAGTTGTCAAATAAACAATACATATAGCAACTTCTGATCAATCCATATCAATTTCAGACATAAAATAATGTATTGATTTAAGCCCCACCCACTTCCGGTTAAACCACGCCCAATTTCTGTTTAGGCCACGCCCGCTCCAGATACAGATACATATAATTTAGGTGGTTATACAGATACAGATAGTGGTGCATTCGCTCATCGCTAGAAACCACAGTATCCCCAGTTCTGATAGATTGCCTGGCAGATGCCTGAGCCAGCCCACATTACTTAGTAGTGATGGGGGAGAGAGAGTGCCATCTTACCCACCCAGAGAGAGCATGGCCAGTTTTTGCTCTCTGGCAAGCAGCATGATCATTGATGTATTTTGACCAAAACGTAACAGAAGTTGCATTAAGACCAAGTGCAGCTTTTTGTTAAACTGGATGGAGGTCAATTTATTATAATAGAACTGAAGTGAATCAAATTAATATGAATGCAAATGAATGAAACGTGAACTGAAGTAAATTGCGATTTGAATCAAATTGAAATGAACTCATTGACTTTGCAGATTGTGTAATTCTGGGATTATTTGTGTATTGATTTTCCTCCCTGACTGGAAGGACTTTTTTTTTAATTCCCGTCTAGTTTGCTGTAGTGTTGTGTCTGGTCACAGTGGTCTGTATCTCTCAGCATCAACAGAAAGAGTTTTCTCTCCACAGGCTCACGGAGACAATCGCACAAGCGTCGCAATAATCCGTTTCCTTGTTATATCAGATAAACGCAGGACAATCACTCTTTCTCCCGGACGCTATCTCCTTAATACTTTTTGTGAGAGAGCCGAGCTGATGGCTGCTGGAGGCCGGTCACCTGCAGACCACACTCGCCTCCACATCAGCGATAAGAGGAACAAGGTAAAGAGAATAACACGGAGGAGCTGATTCTTATCGTTTACATGTAAATTGCTTGGAAACACACGGCACTCATAAAAAAAATAAAAATAAAGAAACACCCCAAGTCCACTTTTCTAAAACAGTTACAAAGAAGCTTCTGTTGGGTTCTGTGCTACCGTAGTAATAACACTGCATCCTCATTAATGTTTTCCTCGTTTATTCCCTCCCTTTCTCTCCCAATTAAAAAGAACAGCTTAATGGTAATAATTGGATTTTGAGGTTCGGATGTTTATCAGAATGAGTCTGAAATTAAAACCCAGTTCTACACTGATTTACGGAAAGTGTTCAGATGTTTCTCAGCTGTTACTGAGACATTGTTGAGATGTAACTAATGAGATGTTTCATCCACAAAGCCACTAAAGTGACCAAGAAACACAAGAGTCAATACTATGTAGAGATTAGCTGCAGTCTAAAATTGGGTTTTAATTTCAGGCAAATTCTGATAAACATCCAGACCTCCAAGTGCCAGAGACCAATTATTTAATCCTAGTCTTAACTTTAATAATATCAATCCAAAAGGTATTCCTGACATTAGATCTGGCCTTAATCCTAACCCTAAATGTACTTTGACCCAAAAACTAATCCTAATAACATCCTGATCTTAATCCTAATCTTAATCCTAATCTTAATCTTAAACCAGGTTGAGGATTAGTTGTTGGGTTATGAATAAGGACAGCATTTGGATTAGGATTGGGATTTGGGTTGGAATTAAAGATAAGATTAGGGCAAGAGTGAAGGTTAGAATTAGTTGTTGTGTTGAGATTAGAGTTAAGGATAAAGACAGGGTTTGGATTAGGATTAGGTTTTGGGTTGAAATTAATATATATTTTAGGATTAGGGCCATGGTGAGAATTAGGATTAGGTTTTGCGTCGAGATTACAGTTAGGATTAGGGCAAGGGTGAGGATTAGGATTAGGTTTTGAGTTGAGATTAAGGTTATGATTAGGGTCAGAGTGAGGATTAGGATTAGGTTTTGAGTTGAGATTAAGGTTACGATTAGGGTCAGAGTAAGGATTAGGATTAGGTTTTGGGTTGAGATTAAGGTTATGATTAGGGTCAGAGTGAGGATTAGGATTTGGATTGAGATTAAGATTATATTTAGGGTCAGGGTGAGGATTAGGATTAGTTGTTAGGTGGAGATTAGGGAAATGGTTAAAGGCAGAGGAGGGTTAGGATTAGGGCCATGATTAGGGATAGGGTTGAGATTAGGTTAAGTTTAGGATTAGGATCTACTTCAGTATGACTACAGGATCTCCTAAATTAGTGTTAAAGAGTTCTTTAAACAGTTTTGTTTCTTGCAGCCATATTTTGCCACTGTCTCTTATACAGATCTGATCCTGAGACCTGATGTAGTTATTTTGTTGGTAAATATTCTTTCAGTAAGTGTTAAAAGTATAGCCATGAGGGACAAAAACTGCATTTTGCATTTTCACCGGCAACAGTTTCGTGCTAATCTTGCTGGGCCAGACAGGATCTGATACCAAGAACATTTTGGAAACAATCAGGAGAAATTCTGAGCTGAATGTGGGTGTAAACAGAGTTAGTCGGGTGGGATTAACCTCTTAAATAGCCAAGACCCAGATACAGCCAGCATTATTCCTTCCATTCAGGCACTGAACTCAGCACTTCAGCTAGAATTTAAAAACAAAAATGTCCTGCAAGGTCTCTGAGGTTCTTCAGACTGTCATACTACCAGAACCAGTAAAAGCCTTGTTTTAATTTTTTTTATTAAAACATTAAATAAATGCATACATTATTATTAAATAATAATAATAATAATAATAATAATAATAATAATAATAATAATAATTTTATTATTATTATTATTAATATAATACTAATAATAATAATATTAATAATAATAAAATAATAATAATAATAATTATTATTATTATTATATTTTTTATTACTTTCCTTTTTTCAGGAATTTCAAAACAGGTTTAAAACTTTTGCAAAAGTTTGTCCAGAAGGTTTCACTAACAGAGCTTTTCATCCAAAAGAACCCTGGTTCTTGATCTGGTTCTGTTTGTGCTTATAAGAACCTTGGTGCTTTCCAGTGAACCAGCCTGTGTTTCCACCAGTTTTATTGTAACCAAGGATGTCACATCATACATCATCAACAGAGGGCATTGCACAGTGGCAGTAAACAGAAAGCGAGACAATGGGGAGCGTATTGACTACCTGTGAGCTTTTGTGCTGTTGTTACAGACTTTTGTTTGCCTTCAAAATGTAAACATGGATGTGTGTATATGATGTGTTATGTGTATATGATATTATGTGTATATAAAAGCACACAGTGGACACATGTAACTTATTTTAAACTTTATAGGCATTGTTAAACACCCTGGGAAGATGGACGTTTACTTTATGGACACAAACACGAGTTCAGCTGTGATGCTATGCTATTTCGCATGACTTCACCTTTGAGCAGTTTATCAGCAATGCTGTAATTTCTTTACACAGTTTGGACTGAACCAAAATGGCAGGTGTTAAAGGTGGCGCAGAGCTAAATTTGTTCCCATCAACTGAACCATGACTCAGTTTGTCTGCAGTGTAAACAAACTTTTTTGCATGGTTCAGTCTTTTGGGCCAATTACAGGAATTTGATGCAGACTATCGTTAAACACGTTAGCTAATTAAGCTAATGTGAACTAGTCTTTAGTATGGTATATGGTATAAATGCCATAATATTAGCAATAAATGGGTAACTCTTCTTATTAATTTTGTCCAGGAAAGACTACCTGCCAAATTAACTACTATCCAAATTAATGACCTGCTAACAGATCTACATGATGAATTAGCAACCTACCAAATTAACAAAGAACTAACAACTCTGAATTAACAGCCCACCAAATTAACTACCAAATAATCTACCTGCTGAATCTACTACCCATCAAATTAACTACCCACTGAGTTAATTACCTGCCAAGCTATCAATCTACCTAATTAACTACCAGCTGAGTTAATTAACTGAAAAATTAACTGAACTACACACCAAATTAAATACCCACTGAATTAACTACCCATGGAATTAACAACTTACTGAATTAACAACCCACCAAATTAACTACATGAATTAACTACCTGACAATTGATCTACCTGCTGAAAAAAAAACACTTGATGAATTAAGTACCTGTTGGACCTCCTATCCACCAAATTAACCACCCACTGAATTAATTGCCTGTGGAGTTACAGTAACTACTTACTGAATTAACTACTACCAAATTAACTACCTGGAATATTAACTAAATACTTCCAGAGATCTTCCAGGACTGTTTTTAGAAGATATTAAAACAAGTCAAACTCACAAGTAACATCTAACCCGACCTCCCCTCTTCATCACACACAGACACCCAGTCTCAGAGCGTCCAAGTGTCACTTCAAGAGCAGGCACATCTGATCCATCTTAACCTAAAAATAATATTCAGGGCCATGGACTCTGCCACTAAGAACGTGATGAGAGCACCATCAACATTCATTTTCTCCAACATTTCCTCCAGGCAAATTGAGTAGTGACGCCCAACAGATCAAAAGAGCTCTCTATTACCCAACTCAGACGAACGGAAGGGTGCGGAGAAGCGTCCTCAACACGAGCACTTTCCACCCGAGTCTTCTCACTTACACATCAGCAAATAGCTGCTCAGAAGAGGGCACTTTACAGCTCCCAAACGTACATAAACACACTCGAGATTTTATGCAGACTCATGTACAGTCACATCAAATAATTAGTTCATCAAAAAAGTTCATTGTTCATAAAATTCAAAACATAGACTGAAATATTTCAAACCTTTTTAATGTTGAGCAGTTTGGCTTATAGTTGATGAGTTGCCACAGTTATATGATGGTCGGTACTAGTGTTGGCACTGTGGGCAGCTGCTGGGCATCTCCATAAAGATTGTCAGCAGATGGAAGCATGAAGTGCTCTAAAATCCCCTAGTAGGTGTTGACTTTGGACTAAAGACAGTGGACCAACATCAGCACCTCAAACCATGCCAGACTGCAGAACCTGCACACTGGGCTTCAGACTGCCCACTTTACAGGGAAACAGAGAAATAGATAGATAGATAGATAGATAGAACTTTATTGATCCCTTTAGGAGGTTCCTTCAGGGAAATTAAGGAAAGTAAGAATTCCCTAACTGGGAATTGAACCCAGTCCGTGGTGGTGAGAGCACCGAACGCTAACCACAAGACCACCAGGGACTAAAATCCAGGGGAGATTGCGAACGCAGTCCCCCACTACCAGAAATTATGCACTCGAGATTCCCACATTTGGGGAATTCGCAAAGGTCAGTACAGTCCCAATGACTGAACCTCACTTTGGATGAGCCACCTTGTTGATCATGGCATCACCCCTGCCAGGTCAGTATGTAATAGTATTATAATTCTAATTCACTAATATAAATAGTAGTGAAATTCAGAAGTAATAGACGTTGGGATGTTTTTTGTCAAACACTGTGTATATGTACATGACCAGCTGGAGCAAAATTAATTAGATTAATTAGAAACATAGATCTAGGTTCCCCATCGTTTAAGTAAAATCTGATGTTGAAAAGACTTAATATAATCTTTTTGAGTCCATGATCATGCCTAGATTTCTGACTTGGTCTTTGGTATTAGGCAAGGCAAAATTTATTTATATAGCACATTTAAAAACAACAATCGATGACCAAAGTGCTGCACATTTTAGAGCATAAAACTACAATAAAATAAAAAACAAATAAGATAGAATTTTAAAAAGTTTAGAGTTGAGCTAAACAACTCTAAACAAATAACAGCTCACTGACCTATCTACCAAGTATCTACCAAGTATCTACCAATTATCTACCAATTATCTACACTACCTGCCAAGTTAACTCTGCCTAATTAACTACCTGCTGATTTAAATACCTGACAAATTAATTACTCATCAAATTTACTGAACTAAACACAGACTTTCAATAGATCATGATCCAAATCTTGGGCAAGAAAACTATGCTTTGAAAGGTTGACCTGGAGTTGCATTCAATTTACCTGTCCTTCAAATTCCGTAAAAATCAAGTGAAAATCAATGCTAGGACTGAAAGAAGGAGCTTCAGAGAGGTTTTATGGCTACACTTGTCAAGCTGATTGGTGTTGAACATTACATGAAGTGTCAGCACTGGTTTAAAAGGTATTTGTATATCCATCCATCCATCCATCATCTTCTGCTTATCCTTATCAAGGGGTAGCCTCCCAAACAAAGTAAACCAGACCTCCCTCTCTCCAACCACCTCTTCCAGCTCATATAGGAGTATTCCAAGACAAGCTGAGAGATAAGCTGAGAGATATAATCTCTCCAGCGTGTCCTGGGTCTTCCCCGGGGTCTCCATCTAGCTTGGACATGCCCGGAACACCTCATCCTAACCAGGTGCCCGAACCACCTCAACTGGCTCCTCTTCACATGGAGGAGCAGCATCTCTACTCTGAGTCTTTCCCAGATGTCTTCCTCACCTTGTCTCTAAGGGAGAGTTAAGACACCCTGCGGAGAAAGCTCCACAATCTCATTCTCATGATCGGAAAGATGCACAATTATACACAATATAAGAGCTTTACAATGTATACCAATAAGTGTTTAAACTAGTGCTGCTTAAGTTCTCCACAAAGAGATGCTCATCAGTCTGTGTGTGAAGACTGTGAGAGACTCTGCTGTTAGAGCAACCAGTGGGAGTTTGTTTCACCACCTGGGTGCCAGGACAGAGAAGAGTCTTGATGCCAGTTTTCCACGTGTCTTGAAGGATGGTGGGTCAAGCTGAACCTTTCTAGAAGCTTAAAGGGTTCAAGGTGCAGCTCAAGACTTGACCATTGTCATTAGGTAGAGAGGTGCTGGTCCATTCCGTGCTTTGTAGGTGAGCATCAGGGTTTTGAGTCTGATGTGAGCAGCTACAGGAAGCCAGTGAAGTGACTTGGGAAACCAGCCAAGCAGCTGCATTCTGGATCAGCTGCAGGGGCCTGATGGCTTGCATAGGAAAACCAGCCAGGGATTCTTCCTATTTTTAAACCAAAAATAAAACATCCAATTTACCATTTTAATGCAATTTTTAGGCAATTTAATTTAAACCCATGACTGTTTTTCATGCTGATCATGGAGCTGTACTGTGGTCCTGCTCACCAATCATCAATTATTCACTTTAATGAATGAGGGGAAACCAAGTGGTCAACAGATGTTAAAGGAATTCAGTCTGAAAGCTATAAGTATAATTTCTCATGCTTGACTTTGCATTATGCAAAAAATGTGAATCTGGAGGCTCCTTGTTTTGGCACATGCCCAATTTTATTTGCTGGGAAACTGGTTTTATTGACCCTTTTGTAGCCTATTTAGTAGTTTCTGTTTATTTTCTGATGTGAATGACCACCCGAGTTACATACCGAATGACTAAATGAATTTTTTTGGCAGCTGGAATCACAGATGAGGGTTTTTGGGAAATTCCCGAACCGCTGAACTTTATTACTCATCTATTCTTTATTTAGATAATCACAACTTTTTAAGCAAACAGTGATGCAGATTAACAGCGACGAACGCTCAGGGCAACAGAACTGTGTGCGGATGTGGGAGAGGGGACATGTTTTTATCTCTTTGTGAGGACCAATTTCACCAAGTCTAATGGAATCATTAACATTTTGTGTTTGTAGAGATGCTCTACATCAGGAAAAAAGAAAAATACACAAGCCTACAGACTTTCATAGTCCAAATATATATGGCCAAATCAAAGTAACAGAGCATCTCTGATGTGACGAGCATCCACCAAATCATCCAGATCTCAGTTTGAGCATTTTTAGGCTGTGCTAGAGCAACAAATCTGATCCTTCTTAGCTTCTTCACACAACTTAGTGGACTGCTGCTAACAGCAGCATCTAAATCAAGATGTTGGATGATCACCACCACCACCTCATCCCTAACTCATCCCAGAAGCATTGGATGGAGCAGGGAATGGAGTTCCATAGCTCAGTGCTGGGGGGCTTTATACCCCTCTAGCCCATTCCTTAAATTAGACATCTATTTTATTGGCAGTACTTCTCTACGGGGACTAGACAAGATGTGTGTGCATTTGCAATATGAACCAAAAGCACCAAAATGAACCTCTTTCTTCTCCGAAGTGTTCTTTGCCACATACGTTCTTAGGTATGTGCCCTGGAGGAGTGTCTGCTGCAGTTTTGACACCTTTATCAGTTTTATCAACTATTATATACCACCATGTATACAAAAGCCTGACACACATAGATAACACAGATAAATGTGAGTATGATTGTGCAGCCTAAGCAAAGGTGTTTGTTAAGGTGGGTGGTAAGCTGTGTCAAAAGTGTTGCTAATAGGTTGCTCTGGTATCTCTGGATGTTGCTAACCTGTTTGTAGCTGGTTGTTCTGTTATCTCTGCTTGTTGCTAATATGTGGTTGGTTGCTATGGTATCTTTGGTACTTGATAAGGTGTTGCTAGGCGGTTGGTAAGCTCTCCGAGAATGTTGCAAAAGTGTTGCTAATTGGTTGCTCTGGTATCTGTGGTAGTTGCAGAGTGGTTGCTAGGTGGTTGATAAAGTACCTATAGGTGGTTTGTAAGCCCTCTGAGAATGTTGCAAAAGTATTGCTAATAGCTTATTGTATTATCTCTAGTAGTTGCTAACGTGTTGCTAGTTGGTTAGTGTGGTATCTGATAGTTGCTAAAGTGTTGCTAGGTGAGTGTAAGCTCTCTGAGAATGTTGCAAAAGTGTTGTTAATTGGTTGCTATACTATATCTGGTAGTTGCCAACATGTTGCAAGTTGGTATCTAGTATCTCAGGTAATTGCTAACATGTTGTTATTTGGTTTCTGTAGTATCGGGTAGTTGCTAGCATGTTGCTAGTTGGTTTCTATAGTATCTCTTGTAGTTGCTAACATGTTGCTAATTGGTTGGTGTGGTATCTGATAGTGGCTAAGTGTTGCTATGTGTGTTGTAAGCTCTCTGAGAATGTTGCAAAAGTGTTGTTAATTGGTTGCTATAATATATCTGGTAGTTGCCAACATGTTGCTAGTTGGTTCCTTTAGTATCTCTTGTATTTGCTAACATTTTGCTATTTGGTTTCTGTAGTATCTGGTAGTTGCTAACATGTTGCTATTTGGTTTCTGTAGTATCTGGTAGTTGCTAACATGTTGCTAGTTGGTTTCTATAGTATCTCTTGTAGTTGCTAACATGTTGCTAATTGGTTGGTGTGGTATCTGATAGTTGCTAAGTATTGCTATGTGTGTTGTAAGCTCTCTGAGAATGTTGTTAAAGTGTTGTTGATTGGTTGCTATAATATATCTGGTAGTTGCCAACATGTTGCTAGTTGGTTCCTTTAGTATCTCTTGTATTTGCTAACATGTTGCTATTTGGTTTCTGTAGTATCTGGTAGTTGCTAACATGTTGCTATTTGGTTTCTGTAGTATCTGGTATTTGCTAACATGTTAAGGTTGTTATGCTAAGGTGTTGCTCTGTGGTTGTAAGCTCTCTGAGAATGTTGCAAAAGTGTTGTTAATTGGTTGTTATAGTATGGAGGAGAGTGCCCCATTAGCACCTCCAAAATGTATAAAAATACAGTAAAAATCCCTCTTTCTCACTTTTTTAATGAATACTCTCTCAGAAACTAAAAATACAATGCTATACCATTGTAGCTGAAAGCTTCATTTTTTACACATTTGATTTGTCTTGTAGCTTTGGCTTTGACAGGTTAGTCTGACAGGTTTCTGCTGCCGCCACAACATATTTAAAGTTTAGATTTAAGATTATACATAATTATTGCACCTTCGGGGAAACTCCAAACCACAATCCAGCTGGAAATAAGTGAGAATCAGAGAGAAGTCATCTTTCATTTTGTCACAGAGTATTAATGATGTTGTCTGTTCTCGTCCTGTTAGTGTTTCCCCCTCATGACTTACTTTCTTATCCATTCCTCAGAGTACATTTGATGTGGGAAAGGTGTGATGTGAGTGTTCTCTAAACACTTTCACTGTGACGGTGGTTATCAATGAATGCATTTACACTGTATCCAAAAGTTTGTGTCCATTTACTGGTCCAACATTTGTTTATTCTGCTTTTGAATGTTTACATAGAGTTTACTAGATAAGTGTATTTTGTGAATAACGTCAGATGAAGTGATTATACAACCAAAGCAAAAGTGTTGATAGGTGAATGCTAAGCCTCTGAAATAGTTGTAGAACTGTTGGTTATTGGTTGCTATGATAACTCTGATAGTTACTATGGTGTTGCTAGGCAGTTATCTATGCTCAGTAAAGTGGTTGCTAAAGTGCTGTTATGATCTGCCAGGAGGATGCTAGGATGTTGATAGATGGTTGCTAAAATGTTGCTAGATGTGAGTTATTGCCATACGCTTCCTTACGCTTGCAAATTCAGCTACTTCCTTCACACTATGACCTTTAGTACCCAAATACAATCACTCCTTTATCATTAACATCTGCTTTGTGATCCATTCTACACACAATGTCTATACAAGATATCGACTGTAATGTACCACTTCTTTTCAATCTATAAATCAGGTCACATTGCAGATATCTGTAGCCTGATCATCCTCGTGCAGCAATAATTTCAGAAATTTACTGCCACTTTAAACATACACTGCTCAAAAAAAAATAAAGGGAACACTAAATAACATCCTAGATGTCAATGAATAAAATATTCCAGTTGAAAATCTGTATTTATTACATAGTGGAATGCGTTGAGAACAAAATAACAAAAAATGATAAATGTAAATCAAAATGATTACCCCTTGGAGGTCTGGATTTGGAATCATACTCAAAATCTCATACCACCCTCATGGAGTCTGTTTCTGACAGTTTGAGCAGAAACATGGATATTAGTGGTCTGCTGGAGGTCATTTTGCAGGGCTCTGGCTCTGCTCCTCCTGTTCCTCCTTGCACAAAGGAGGAGGTAGCGGTCCTACTGCTGGGTTGTTGCCCTCCTGTCTCCTGGTGTACTGGCCTGTCTCCTGGTATCTGCTCCATGCTCTGGACACTGTGCTGACAGACAGAGCAAACCTTCTTGCCACAGCTCACATTGATGTGCCATCCTGGATGAGCTGCACTACCTGAGCAACTTCTGTGGGTTGTAGACATCGCCTCATGCTACCTCTATGGTGAGAGAACTGACAAAATGCAAAAGTGACCAAAACATCAGCCAGAAAGGATGAGAACAGAGAAAAGGTCTGTGGTCACCACCTGCAGAACCACTCCTGTATAGAGGTTGTCTTGCTAATTGCCTCTCGTTTCTACCTGTTGTCTGTTCCATTTGCACAACAGCAGGTAAAACTGATTCACAATCAATTGTCATGGAATGCCACTGTCTCTGAAACACCAGTACAGTCATGAGAAGTGATGAGAAAATGTTCTAACATTTCTTACTTGATTTTTTTCCCAATATTCCTTTTGGATCTTGGTTTTGCTGAATGGTTCTTTCTTATATTCTTAGGGAGTCTTGGTTCTTCTTGGCGGTTTTCCTCATGCTCTTCTGCAATCTGGGAAGCTCTTTAGAGGCTTCAGTAGGATTCTGAACAAGAAAGCTCTATGTATACTTAAAACTAACCTTAGAACCACGTTTCCCAGACTATGAATTCTAACATAGGATCAGTTTTATGACTTCTACATGAACTGACGACACCTCATCTTAGGTTCATCCATCCATCCATCCTTCTTAGGTGCTTCATGAATACAGGCCTTAATCCCTGCTGGTCCAGCATTTCTTGAAAGTTATTAATACAGTTTATGCTCCTCCTCTTCTGCGAGGACTTTACACTAAATGTTAGAACATTGCTGTGAGAATTTAATTGGATTCAGCCATGCGTTGTTGAGGTCAGGTACTGATTAGCTTTGGAGACTCCAATTCATCCCAAAACTTCCATCACTCCAGAAAACACTTCCCAATGCTGGTCTATGTACCCCTCCAACTGATGCACGGCATTTGGCGTGGTACTATTCTAAACTTTTGAACAGTTTATATAGGTAATTGCTCTTTCGCTTTGTCTTTTACTTTCATTCAAATTCTGTTGGCATCATCTCCTTCTTTTCTTCTGCTCTGTGTTCTGGAGGCCGTTGTTTGCCCGGTCTGATTAAGATGGAGATCAATCACCCCACTCTGGTGGGCATTAGAAAAGGGGAAGAGTGTGGAAGTGATATTCTTCACATCAGTCACATCTCTGTGTGTGTGTCCCTGCAGGCGAAGAGCTCTAAAACTAAAACGCGCTGAGCTTATAGATTGGCAGTTTTTACGTTCCTCTCTCGAATGGGACCGTCCCGTAGAGGACACTGTGTCAGAGAAGGAGAGGATGGAGAAAAGTATGTGACACATTAACATATGCTGCAGATTTATCTAAGAGAGAAAGTGTCTCCTTAAATCAGTCGCCAAGATAATTGTACACCCCTTACAAAAATGTGCTGTGGTACTACCATGGTTGTACATACCCTGGTAAAACCATCATGGTGTTTTGGACACTACCCTGGTGGTAGTGGCATGACATTGCAATGGAAATCCTACAATAATACTCGATTTACCAAAGTAAATATTATCAGTAAACGTAGTTACATTACTGTAGTATTGCCACTGAAGAGTATCATGGTAGTGTCCAATCAAACATGGTTCTATCACGATGGTATTATCATGGCTGCGCTGGGTATTTAAATCGGGCCATCCAGCTGCAGTGCTGATCCGACGCCACTCGTGCCAAAAATCCGGACAAATGTCACTTGATCAAGGAGCAAATCTGCATCAGATGAGATCAGCTCCCACAGTGTCTGAAATTTTCTGCACTCACTTTCTACCTTTCGCTTCTTTGGTTCTGCCATGTTTAGTAACGTGGGGTAAATTTCTTCTGTGATTGTTCTTTTTGGTGGAACATCTGCCTTGATCAACAGTAGCTCCCCCTGGTGTTAAAACTAAGTGCAATACACTCAAGCAAAAGTTGAAGTGCGGGCCATATTCTATTCTATTTATAAAATTTCTTGCGGGCCAATTAAAAATGGACCGGACACCCCTGGATTACAGTAAATGGGCAGTACTTGGTAAGGTGTTCCTTCATAGCTGCTGAACTGTTGCTAATTGGTTGCTATGGTACACGTTAGTTGCTAAGGTGTTGCACCTCTCCAACATCTTTCGAAAGTGGTTCCTGAAGTGTTGCAAAGTGGGTTGCTATGGTCTCCAAAGGTGGTTGCTATGGTCTCCACAGTTGTTAAATGGCCTTTATAAACATTATGTTCATTTTAAAATTGTGTATATAAACAACTTGTGTGTGTATTTGTTTATTTTAAATATTTTAGTTTTTTATTATTTATTTAATTATATATTTTTGGGACATTTTCAGGAGTCCTTGTAACTCACATACGATGCAACCAATCAGAAAAGCGAAAATATTTAACAAACCTGAAAGCTTAACTGTTGAGCGTTTTGGCCCATTTTAGTGGTTTTTTATTTTGTCTTTATGCAACATTCAAAATGTTTATGATGCCAATTGGATAATATATTCATCAGCACATTATGTATGTGAGATATGACAGTTATTTTACGATTTGAATGTGAATCATCCCCAAACATGGTTATATAAAAGCACACTTGCTAAACAGAACATTGTAAAGATGTAAAATGTTAACACAGGTTGTAAGTGTACACATGCAGTGTTAAAAACGAAGCTCATATACAACTACTTACAACAAAAAGCAGACGTGAGGCCATTTTTGTCCACTTGAGGGCAGTGTTGGCTTCTGCTGCATTGTGTGGCTTCATTGTGGGCATCTCGCCTCTCCTTCTTTACTATTTTTACAGACATTTAAATATGATTTTTATGCCAAATTTAAATGGTAATATCTGTTTTTACTTAGTCTATTAACATCAACTTAAAATTAGACGAGAGTTGAGAGACAGAATTTTGGATGGAAGTTGACAGCAATGCTCAATGACTTTGTTTTAAGGCTGCGATGTCTTGAACCAGACATGGCGACTCAACACATCCAGCATTTCTTCTTCTTCAAGGGAGTTAACTGCCCTTCTGGAAACATTGCTGTTAGAATTTGTTTGGATTCAGCCATGAGAGCATCAGATACTGATGTTGAATGAATTGAATGATGGCGACTATTCAGAGTCAAGCGATTCTTCTTCTTCAAGGGTGTTAATAGAGTTCATTGTGCTCTGTTAGGAACATTGCTGTGAGAATTTGATTGGATTCCACCATGTGAGAGTTTTTGAGGTCTGATACTGATGTTGGAGGAATCTTGAACTCAACCCAGCTGTAGTGGAAAGGTTTTTACTTGGTCAAAACTAAAAACATGTTATTCCCACAGCTCCTCATCACTTATTGCAAAGCACCTGTACAGGTGTGTTTTAAGACGTGATTTAAAAACAGCTATTGAAGGTGCTTGGCATATAAAAATAGGCAGAGTGTTCCACAGCCTCGGCGCATACACTGAAAAAGCGAAATCCCCTTTCAGTTCAAGGTAGCAGCTCTGAAGTTCTCCTGTAGAGTGGGTTTCATTGGTATTTGTTATTAATAACACTGAAATAGTATCTCCAGACTTTTGCCTGGCCAATCCTTCCTGGACTGGCAATCCAGCTGAATAAAATAAACGGAGCACAATGAGACCGCACGCAGGTTTATGTCAATAACACAATAGCTTGATGATATTAATCAGCGCTGTGGTGGCGTCCTTCTCCCAGGGTTCCTTTAGCCCCTCTTTTAGCATTCTGGCATTTTCAAGATGACAGCTGTTGCATCCAAAAGAATCATAATTACACGTAAGTGCTTTCAGCCTTTCATCAATAGCAGTAATTAGAGTGGCAGGAAAATTGGCATTTGAGCTGCAATCCTTTTGTGCTCCTCCTAGGCCTCCTCTTGTGGCGTTTGATGAAACACTGGAATGAATTGCTGGTGAATTAAGCTAAATTATGGCGACTCATTGTTTACACAAGACGTCCCTTCGGAGGCCCGGTGTGTGGACTCGGAGGGAATGTAGAGGAGGAATTCTCTTCAGCGTGGAGAGCTGTAAACGCTGCGTCTCAGGTGCATGACGGTTAAGCTTTAATATACATGAACACCTGCGGAGACACCAGCTGGTTGGAGTGTTTTCTGAAATGCCTTTATTCTCCCATGCAGCCTCCAGCTACACTATTTATGTTGCCTTGACACATTTTTATGTCCTGTCCAATAGGATGTCACAAGCGCAGTTCAATTGAGATTCATTCTATTCAATTTGTTTCAATCCTGTGCACCATCGTGCCTTACTTCAGCCCCAGGTCCTTGTGCAGGGTGCCAAAACGCACAATCATCCACACAGGCATTCTAATGCTTCCTTTACCTCATCTATACATAAGTAACAAATGCAATAAGACATCACATATGTTGACTAGATGTAAATATGTTATAGCCCTCTTCCACGTCTTAATCCAAATGATTGGAGGTCATAAAAGCTTACACAGATGCTCCAGCCAATCAGAATTAAGCTCTGTCGTCATCACAGTCTCTACACAATGATATGAGGGTCCACATCAACTCTCAGAAACTCAGAGTTTAAGATCGATGCTATCAGTCTATCTCCACATACCAGCATCACAGCACCCTTAACCCACGTTCAGCGGCTCTCTCACATCCGTGTGAGAACCACATGCACCATTTAAGGTGGAATAAGAAATTTTGCAAAACGAATGTAATTGCTGCACAATTTAAGCTGGAATAGGAAATATTTTAGGAAAAATGTGTCACTGTTGCATCATTTAATTTGGAATGGGGAAATTTCTTGCTAAAATAAATGTTTCTGCTGCACTATTTAAGGTGGAATAAGAAATGTCTTGGGCAAATTAATGTAACTTATGCACCATTTAAGGTGGAATGGGAAACATCTTGCACAATTTAAGGTTACTAATGCACAATTTAAGGTGGAATGGAAAAACTTCTTACTCAAATAAATGTTACTACTGCACCATTTAAGGTGGAATGGGAAATCTGTAGGCAAACAAATGTTACAGCTGCACCATAGAAGGTAGAATGGGAAAATTCTTACTCAAATAAATGTTACTACTGCACCATTTAAGGACAAATAGGAAACTTGTTGGTAAATGAATGTTACAGTGCATGAAAGCAAATGAAAGCAGTGCATAATATATTAGAAAGCTTAGGTTTCAACACAATGATATGGATATTAATAGACTAATATATTTATGTATTTTTTCTGTGTGTTTTGTGCTGTTGTTTGTTTTTTTGTGAACTGAGAGTACTTGTCAGTGAAGAAGGCTAAGGGCAAGGAAAAAATGTCCACACAGTCCGACCCCTGTGGCCCAGCTAGATGGTCTGGGTTAAGTAAGTGTAATGCGGGTGATGAATTACTCTGGCTGTGTGGGGGTTTCAGTGCTCTTTTTTCTGGATTGATTGTGGTGCAGTGTAGGTGGTTATGGGACTAAATATCTATTTCAGGAGTTCCCAGCCTTTTGCAACTTATGTGACCAACAACAACAGCTTCCACTGATTATTAAAAAAGTTTAAAATACAAAATTTACTTGCACATTTTGCCTCACGGGTCACACAGCTTGACCTAAATAGGCTGTTGTACTTTTACAAATGAACAATTGGCCTGTAGTATTTGTTTATTTTAATTATTTTATATTATTATATAACACCAATTAGCTACTACAGCCAATGTATGGAAGATACCTGCTGGTGGATTTTTTTAAAGTTATGTAATCATGTAATTATATTTAAACATCTCAGCGAAATGACTAACTTTACATCTAAAGGTTGGGGTTATAGGTACTTTTATGAAGACCTTTGGTGATACCTGCAGTTAGAATTTTTTTATTGCTTTTCTCTGTTCTCTCTTGACCGTTTCTGATTGCTTTGGTCAACCATGAATGCCACTGACCAATGAAAGGTAACCACAGTTCACTCTTTTCAACAATAAAGTGCTTTTTTACAACCAATAACAGGCGAGAATGTATAGAGCGGTGCTGTATTTCTGGGCTCTGAGGGCTATAGCAGCATGGATAACTGCTGTCCGTATGTGAAGTGACCCTTAAACTTCACTCAACGAGAGGGAGAGAGATGTTATAAGCATTTTTTTTCTTTCAGGGCCCTTTCTAATAATTTACGCTGGAGTGGTTGGAGCAGGTGGATCGGAGGTGCAGAAGAAAGGCCGTTACTGCAGGAGACAGTAAAGGAGTTGTGATTGAACTCCTTCTGAAAAAGCATACTGAGTGTACTTCTGAAACCTGGGATCAGAAAGTGCTGAGCTATATTTAAACTCCACAGGCCTGCACTCAGTCACGTCTGCTTATATTTCACACCATTGAAGCTTAGTGGGTCAGTGGTGAGGAGAGGACAGGTCACAAACAATACAAAGGCATGCTATTTGGAGGCTTGTTAGTGTTGAGAGTCAAATAATTTTAGTAGTAATACAGCGAAACACTATAACTTATATATTCAAGACCACAGTAAAGTGGTTGCTGTGGTCTCCAGTGTAGTTGCTAAGGTGTTGCTGGCCTGTTGCTGTGGTCTCCAGTGTAGTTGCTAAGGTGTTGCTGGCCTGTTGCTGTGGTCTCCAGTGTAGTTGCTAAGGTGTTGCTGGGTGGTTGCTGTGGTTTCCAGGGTAGTTGCTAAGGTGTTGATGGGCAGTATATGTGGTCTCCAGTGTAGTTGCTAACATGTTGCTGGGCAGTTGCTGTGGTCTCTAGTGTAGTTGCTAACGTGTTGCTGGGTGGTTGCTGTGGTCTCCAGGGTAGTCGCTAAGGTGTTGATGGGCAGTGTCTGTGGTCTCCAGGGTAGTTGGTAACATGTTGCTAGGTGGTTGTGTGTCCTCCAGTGTAGTTGCTAACGTGTTGCTGGGTGGTTGCTGTGGTTTCCAGGGTAGATGCTGGGTGGTTGCTGTGGTCTCCAGGGTAGTCGCTAAGGTGTTGATAGGCAGTGTCTGTGGTCTCTAGGGTAGTTGGTAACATGTTGCTAGGTGGTTGTGTGTCCTCCAGTATAGTTGCTAATGTGTTGCTGGGCGGTTGCTGTGGTTTCCAGGGTAGATGCTGGGTGGTTGCTGTGGTCCCCAGGGTAGTTGCTAACATGTTGCTAGGTGGTTGTGTGTCCTCCAGTATAGTTGCTAATGTGTTGCTGGGCAGTTGCTGTGGTTTCCAGGGTAGTTGCTAAGATATTGCTAGGTAGTTACTGTTGTCTCCAGGGTACTTTCTAATGTGTTGCTGGGTTGTTGCGGTGGTCTCCAGGGTAGTTATTAGCATGCTTGTTAATGATGACTACTGTATCCTACATGTATTAAAATCATACTAATGGGGGCAGAAGCATTTGCAGCTGTTCATTTTCAATAGGAACAATTTGGAAGAACAGCGGTTGCTACATTATAAGATCAAATTGCTGAACAATTCAGCCATTGGAGGTGGCCGGTCTGGAGGTTTGGTCTCTGTGTTGAGCTCTATATTTGCTGCTTTATTTATAGTATGTCTTATATGATGAAAATCTGAGTTGTGACACATTTAAAGTTCATGAGCAGCTGCTATAAATAAAGCAGAGCTGAGACGGAGGAGTGAACTATATCTCCAGGAAAATAACCTGGACTCTAAGACATACTGTAAACAAATGGAAATGGGTGGTGAAGTCACTTTGGATAGCTGCGTTAGAGAGAAAGAGGGGGGCAAGGATTTTCTTATTGTTGGTACGAGAGCAGGAGGACAGGGCTGTTCATTTCACTGACTCTAAATCCATTATTCAGCATAGCCGGAGTGTATAAACAGCGGCCGGCCGGTTGAACTGTCCAGCTTACTCACAGTCACTGTGTGTCCCTGGGGAGACCGTGTGTGTGTGTGTGTGTGTGTGTGTGTGTGTGTGTGTGTGTGGATGTGTGGATGTTTGTTTTTGATACATTTTAAGAACATAAATATCCTGATTTTGCAGTAAAATAGAATTAATCTGCACAAGAAACACATTTTGTCTGGCTTTATAAAGTGCTTGTTTCAAAAAAGCTTCATAGATCTTTGTTAAACAAAAGAAAAAATATATTTTTGGCTCACATTACATTTTTGGTTTTGGAGAAAGACCTTTTTTATATAAACCTTTTATAAACAACCTTATAAAAGTTTAAAATGTAATAAAATGCAATGATTTGGAAATCTCAGACATATTTTGAAAACTGAGACAGAAAATGCATTTTACCATTTCATTAAATATATGAATTATTTAAAAATTTTATTGGGAGCAACACATTTCAAAAATGTTTGTCTGGGACCATCTGAGAAGTGGGCAGACCAGTTCCTGGAGTTTTGGTAGAGGAATGTTGTCCAATTCTTGTCTGACGTAGCTCTTCAGCAGTGCTGAATCATTGCTTGATTTTTATCTTCATGTACCAAATGTGCTCTGAACTCTTCTTATACACTGCTCAAAAAAATAAAGGGAACACTAAAATAACACATCCTACATCTCAATGAATACAATATTCCAGTTGAAAATCTTTATTTATTACATAGTGGAATGCGTTGAGAACAAAATAACATAAAAATTATTTGGAAATCAAAATTATTCCCCCTTGGAGGTCTGGATTTGGAATCATACTCAAAATCTCATACCACCCTCATGGAGTCTGTTTCTGACAGTTTGAGCATCTGAGAGTCCTTGGTGGTCTTCTTTGTCATGGAGGTGTGTTCACAGACAACGATTTCTGGAAGTGTTCCTAAGCCCACGCAGTGATTTTTAGTACAGAATCATGTCTGTTTTTAAAGCTGCGGGTCATGATTAGTAAATTATTGCATATTGTGTTTATTTACATTTATTTTCATTTTACACAGCATCCCAACTGTTTTGGAGTTGAGGTTGTACACATACATACATACATACATACATACATAATCTTCAATTATTTTATCTTACAGTGATGGGTATCACATTATCCAAATGACTAACTTGCTCATTCTTGTGTTTTGTTAAGTGTAATACTATAGACCTTAACACCTCGAGAGCTAACCATTCAGAGGTTTTGTTTCACTTTAATGTGCTTAAATGTCCCACCAGAAGACTTTGTCAGAGATATTAAGTAAATAAATGCCTAAATTTTCACCTTAAATCACATTTTTATACATCACTTGGTGACAACAAAAACAAAAAAGAAAAAATTTCATCTTTTGTTGCAGTGGCTTAAATAATATGTCAAAAACAGTAGATCAATATGAGTGCAGTCATTAGTAGAGTGTGTACAGTTTAGTAATGTGAGGCTTTCTTATGTCAGGACTGGAATGACTTGGTCGTACTCTCCTGCAGTCTAACTGGTGCTTATCTATGATAGCTGGTAATACTGGCTTTATTGTTATAGTCTATGGCACTCTTGGGGCTTGTTATTTGAAGTGCTGGTGTAAAAAAAAAGTGATTGCAGGTTATTTTCTCTGCCTTTTTTTACAGGTTTTTTTTTTTTTTTGGGGGGGGGTGAATGTGTGTGAAATAAAACTTTTCTAAAGCCTATTTAAAAAGGCGTTCAGAATAATCCCATTTGTAGCAGAAAGAAAAGCCCTGGGGAAAATTAATCCTTCGAAGTCTGGATTTATTACTGTCATTTTAATGCACTATTTAAAGATAATTACATATATACATTTCACTTTTTCTCTCTTTATATAATATCACACTAACTAATTACTGTAAGAATACAGCCAAATTACAACAGTATGATGATGTTTTTGGTTAAATATGAAAAACAAATAAATAAATAAAAGTACTTTGCAAGGCTTTATTCACAGTAATACTGTACACCGATGACAGTAAAGCATTTTTCAGGACTGTACTGTATTTTCTGTGAGTGGAGTTTTGGATTAATTAACAGTAGTAATTAATGACTTTAAATAAACTACATTAATACTGTGACATCAGCCACAGAGGGGTGGTGTTCTTATAAGCAGGTCAGTAGTTCATGCAAATTAGCTTTGCAAAGACTCATGGGAGTGCATACATTCTCCTGTTCACTGTTGGTTGTAGATTTTGTTTTGTTTTGTTTTGTTTTGAGTAGTTACCATAGACGTGTACTTTGGCATTAAACACAATCTTTTTTTTATGTTCTGTAAAATAAGACCAAGAGGTGATTTTCTTCTTCTCTGACCTTTGACTTGTATGCCATTGCATAGAAAAACTATATCTCACTTGTACAGAGAATCAAATATGTCTCTAGACAAGAAATGAAAGTGGTAGTATGATCAACAAGATGATGGACTGTACTGATATATTGTTAAATTACAGTAGAAGCACTGTAAATTAAAAGTATTATTCCATGTACTGTGAAACGACCATAAAAGCAGTCATTCTACTGTTGCATACTGTAATTTTATATACAGTAAAACACTGTTAAAATAACAGTATATGTACTGTAAAATGCAGTGATTTTTATAGTACATTTAGAGTAGTTTGCAAAACTATAAATATATATTAGGCATATAAAAGGAATGTCTTTAGGCAAAATTTGTATGCAGATCAGTGTTGCCAAGTCCGCTGATTATAAGCGACTTTGGGCTTGTTTTTGAACGTGAAGTTGCTTATTTGGGCTTGACTTTCTTTCCGAGTGAAACAAAATTGGTTGAGGTTGCCAATTGAGCTTATTTTGGGCTTGTTTTCATAGAGCTTGTTTCTAACACGAGATCTGGCAACACTGATGCAGATGTGTTGGTTTTAACCCTTTCCCAACATGATCCACTAAAGCCAGTGCAACACGCACTAACACACCACATCCACATTATTGTTATTTGGTGGATTGATCAAATTTATGTTTAGGTGGTCTTTTGTCTCCTTAAGCACCCGTTCACCAAAAAAAAATTCTGATCCCAGGCCTGAGAAGCATTTCTTGATGTCACCTCCTCTGTGCCTCCACTTTGCATCACTGGAAGGAAATGAACTTCCTCGGCTTAAATTGGATGCTGTTAATTTAAGCCGTGATGTTCCGGGTCGGGATGAAGGGATCATTTCCCTCGTCGTGGAGATGTGTTTAATAACAGGCTCCCAATCACATGGAGGGATTAAGATGTCAAAGACAGTATTAGGCATGCAAATGTATCTAGCTTGTATGCAAATAAGCTCTGATGGACGCTTGGTTTTACACGCCGGGACCTGCGATCGCTTCTTCAGGGTAGAGGGCATCACGCAAATCTGAGAGCAGTGCTGTATGAGCCAGCAGTAGTCATCAGCATCATTTCAGCAGTGTGTTTCAGATCGAATCTGACACTTTTTACTTCCTCTTCATCTCCCTCCTCATCTTCCTCAGTCCTGCGTAAACTTGTAGTCAAGAAGAGCAGAAGAACCAGCTCAGTGTTGATGTGTGTTTAAGGACGTGAGGTCAGAACAGGATCATACAGCAGATCTTTGGATACAACGACGTAAACACTGACATTTATCAGCTCAAATATAAATCATCTCAATACTCAATATTCACTGTATAGTCTTTTATCTTCTCTTCATCTTCTACTTGTTCTTCCTCTTCTTTGTCTTCTTCAATTTTGTCTTAAAGGTACAGTATGTAATATTTTGGGTTATTTTTTAACAGAATTTAATATAATCACTAATAAAAATGATTAAAAACACATCTAATCATTAAAAACTAAGAAGTCGTTTGATTATTTTACCTTAGAATAAGCTGTTTATATCTACATTGGTCGCGGGTCGAACACCGACTGAGGCCGCCATGTTGCATCGCCATGTTTCTACAGTAGTTCGAAAAGGACAAATGAGGCTAGCAAAAACTATTTGTGTTGTAATGACGAATTGGCCACTCAAATTCGATGGCGCTGTAGCTTTGTTTTAACGTTGGCTGACATAAAACAGGAGAAGAAGAAGAAATAAACATATACCTCAATAAAACCTCAATATGAAGAAATACACGGAGGAGAAGCAAGAATAAAGGTTTTTTGGTTTATTTGTTAAGATGGCGAAACATCTTAAGGGAAGATTCTTATGCTCGCCTCAGAGCAGTGGCTGTTTACCAACACACAGTTTGTACACCAACCTTCACTGACATAGATTATTAAGCCGCCCCCTCTGGTTCAGCCATGTTTCTGTGACACAAATCACTGCGCAGTTCCTCATGTCCTCAGAAACATTCATCCACAGGAGGTCCAGCGTGTTGTCCAGAGAGCGGACGTTGGAGAGGAAAAGACGATTTGCGTTAGCCTTTAGCCTGGCTAGCACGCCGCCCTGTTTGCCCCGCTTCTGACGCCGGTCTCGTCTCCTCCTCCGGTGTCCGGAGAAGCCGTAGTCTGTCCAGCTCGGCCTGAACATTGTTGTCCAGAGTTGCTTCTTCTGTGGTAAACTGTCTCATATCTAAATGAGTTTGGTTCGGCTGTAACTCAGCCGCCCAGGGCGCGTGAATTCAGTATCAGAACCGATGTAAACCAACATAAAAACTACTAGTTAGGCAACTGCGCGCCGCCGTGAAAAAAAGTTTGATGTTTACTTTGTTACATTATCTTGTGTTTGTAGCTGTTTAGCTAATGTTTACAATAGCACTACTGAAGTGCAGACAATATGTTTCATCTGCATTGTAGCTTTGATAATTTTACATATTACATTTCCTAAATTTATCATTAAAATTAATCTGACCACTTGACTTATCACTAGCTCTAAAGCTGCTATTAGACATCGTGTTCAGGAGTATCAAAGATTTATGACACCTGACGGCCACCGTAGAGACTTGGAAGGGAGGGGCTGTGGAAAGAGTCTTCAGTTGGTTGCAATATGGAAACTAAACCACTAGATGTCGCTGGAAACTACATACTGTGCCTTTAAGCTTCTTATCTTCATCATCTTCATCTTTTTCATCTTTGTTTATCTTCATCTTTTTTGTCTTTATTTTTGTTTTCTTTGTCTACATGTTCTTCATCTTTGTCTTCTTCATTTCTTCATCTTCATCATCTTCGTATTTTCCTTTTCTTTTTGTCTTCAACTTCTTTGTTTTCTTCAATTTTGTCTTCAACTTTTTTGGCTTCTTCCTCATCTTCATCTTCTTTGTCTGTGTTTTTGTTAGTCTTGTTTGTCTTCATCTCCATCTTTGTCTTTGTTTTATTTTCCTTCCTTGTCTTCTTCAACTTTGTCTTCCTCTTCTTCTTCTTTTTTGTATTAATTTTTTTCTTCATCGTTGTCTTCATGTAAAAGTTAAATCTACTATATGAGGTTATATCCCATATCTAGAAACATCCTAGCAGCAACCATAGTGCTAACAACCATTTAAGTGCACCTCTAAACAGATGCTTTTACATCAGATGCTTAACACACTCCCTAAGACGTGCACCCTGCCGATTTTTAGGCTCAAGAGTGTAATGCAGTGCTCGCCTCTCAGTGCTGGGGTACGGGGACCCCATCTAGTTTCCATGTTCTTCCTGTGTCAGCAGGGGCTTCTTCCCATAGTCCCAAAACACTGAGGTAAAGTGAATTGGCTACTCTCAATTGTCCTGGTGTTTTCGTGTACCCCACGGTGGGCACAATTTGTGCAAATTCCTAATGAAGGGATAGGGGGACTCACGGTGACCCTCACCAGGATTAAGTGGTTAAAGAGGTGGATGGATGGACTGATGGAATGTGGTGCACCATGCATTTAAAAAGCTGTAATGTCAACACTTCTGTAGCTGCCTGGTTAAAATGCCTCATGTTGCTGAGGTAGCTGCCTATAAATAGGGAAGATCTAGTTAGTGAGTGTCAAATGGCAACAACTGAACAGGGTAAAAAAAAGCTGAAGTCATAATTGAGCTGTAAAATCTTGCTGTAATGTGACACGTGAGTCTTGAATCTCTTGAGATCCTTAGCCCACCATTTTGTCCACTCTGTCCAGAGGTCCTAATAGCCTGTCAGCTCATCCTGTATCTGCTGTTCATTGAAGGATGGCAGGCAGTGGGCAGCCGCAGAGCCGTCTTGAAGGGTTTCCATTAGCGAGGCCCACCCTGCCAGACCCTCGGAGGTGCTGTAATGCTAATTCCATCATCCCTGCCTGACAGACATGTCCTCTCTCTCTCTCTCTCTCTCTCTCTCTCTCTCTGTAGCATCTGGTTTCTTAATACCTTCACAACTTCCCTCTTCTCAGTCACTGACCTCTCCTCAGCTGGACTGCTGTGACCTGGCTCTTTAAGTCTTTAAATCCATGCCAAATAAGTTTAGACAATGTTGTCCTCCCTCCTGTGAAAAAGAGGAGCTTACTGGCAAAGAGGTCCCCAGCAAACAGTGCAAAACCTTTACTTTCACTTTCAAAAATCAGGTGGAGCTGACATCAAAACCTTGATGGCTTTACCTCTGCCTCTGATTTGGGTTGCCAGGTACCACAACATAGATTAACTGAAACTGAGAAACAACCATCTGATCTGATTTTGAGAGATTAATGGGAGACCAAGTTAAAAAAAGGCAAGACTTTTCCAAACTGGCTGTACCAGCAGGTATGTATGTCACTGTTTCAACAAAACTGGTTTCTCAAAAATTGAAATGTTACAAGAAAAGTTAACAGTTCTTAACTTTTAAAGGCACAATTATATTCCAGGTGACAAGTGACACGACGAAAATGGCAAAAAAAGACATTACACTTGTGTTGCTGGGGTGTGGCTACACAGTAAATCTGCCAGTGTTAAATCAACACTATTAGAGTTAAATTAACACTGAGAGTGTTACATTTTGACACCCTCAGTGTTAATTTAACTCTAATAGTGTTGATTTAACACTGACATATTTACTGTGTAGGGTGTTGGTGATACATAAAAAAAGGGAAAGTGTATTCTTTGTTGTGGATAAAAACTTCTGATGCCATGGTGGTGGAGTGCAGTATATTTTATAACAATAGGCAGATATGAAGAAAGATTTGCTGACCTGGTCAGGAAATATCCATATTACTATCAAAGAAATCAGCAGGAAGTGGTTAACTGGTGGGAATAAATAGTGAGCTCTGATGATTCCAGTGTCTTAATGGTCAGACAGAAGTGGACTACTCAGGTAAAATTATGCTAAAAGTTATAGAAACTCAGACTTCTATGTTTTTGAATCTGGAACAATCTGTAGACACCAACACTGAAATCTAAAAAACTTTAAATCTATGTTAAAATCTGACAAATAGGCCTTGAGTAGCTCAGCAGACTAATACGCTGACACTATGACCAGAGGATCATGAGTTTGAATCCCGGTCATGCTGTTTGCCATCAACAGTCGGAGCCCAAGAGAGCAAAAATTGGCAGTGTTCTCTGTGGGCAGGTAGATGCCTATAGCTCTCTCTCTCTCTCTCTCTCTCTCTCTCTCTCTATCACTCACACATTACAATGTCTGCTGGCTCAGGCATCTACTGATTGGTCCATTCAGAGCTGGGAATCCTGCGCTTTCCTCCGAGCACGGCGGTGAGGCGGTGGCTGTATCACACGCAACAGAGGAGGCTTGTGCTTGTCTACACCCTCCTAGAGTCAGGGACAGTGCAAAGTGATGAAGAGAGCCCTAATGGATGGGATTAACTAATTGGCTACTACTACATTGGGAAGGGGATAAAAATGGGCAAAAATTAATATTTAAAAAAATCTGACAAATATGATATAAATAGTATGTAATATTTCTCACACAATGCTGTCATCAGATGCCACATATACACTATATGTCCAAATGTTTGTGGACGAAATGTAACTGCATAGTGCCAGCTGTGAAACATAGTGGAGGAAGTTTGTAAATAAATGGTGCATCAGTTTGAGACTGGAAGCATTGAGCATGCATTACCTGTACCAGTTGGGCATCGTATAGCCTAAAGGCCAATTTATAGTCCACTGATGAAGCAAACCTGATGATGCTGTGAAGAAATAATGTAATAACGCCTCACTATATGTCTATAAGTTTGTGGACACCCCTTCTAAGTAATGCATTTGGACTCCAGCAGGAGCATTCTGATGTCCTGGCATTCCTCTGTGTATGTGTGTGTGTGTGTGTGTGTGTGTGTGTGTGTGTGTGTGTGTGTGTGTGTGTGTGTGTCCCAGTGGAGTAATTGATTTTGAAATGTGTGATAACATCTGTTTATTTGAGATATTTAAAGTCCCACAGAAACGCTGTGTGAGTGTTCTTACATTATCAGCCTACAAGCTCTCATTTAATCTCTATAGTGATGATGCATCTCTTTATCTCTCTTTCTCTCATTCACTCTATCGCTCTGACAGTCTCTGTATCCCTCCCTCTCTCTGTATTTCTATATCTCATCTCTTACTATCTCTCTCTCTCCTTCTCTCTCACTCTCTTTGTCTCTCTCTCTCCATCTGTCTATCCTCTTTCTGTCTCTGTGTATTCTTTGTATCTTTCCATCTATGTCTCTTTCTATACATCTCTCTCTCTCTCATTCTCCATTCACCCCACACCCCCGCTCTCGTTCTTGGTCTATTTCGCTCTCTCCTTCTCTTTTTCTTTCTATACCCCATATCCCCTTCTCTCTCTCTTTCTCTCTCTCTGTCTCTCTCTCTCTCTCCCCTCATTTCTTTGTCTCTTGAGATTTATTTGACAAACAGCATTCCTAACTACCCCCCACACACAAACACACACTCAAAGAGCTCCAGTTGAGATTAGATGTGATGTGTGTGATGCAGTGACTCAGTGTGTGTGTGTGTGTGTGGTAACTGTACAGTACTGTGTAAAAATCTGAAGCTCCCTGTCTCCAGACTGCTGCTTCACTGTTTTGGGGGGAAACGTCAAGTGACTCTGATGTGCTGAGACTTTGGAGGGCGCGTAGGGCTCACTGAACAACGTTAGTGAGTTAACACATTTCACAGATTATTCATATTTCTAGTATTAATGTTGGTGCAGTTTGGCTGTCATCGTTGGGGACTCGGCTTCCCCATGTGTGTGGTGTTTTCATGTTCTCATGTCTGTGGGTATCTGAAGTATCCAGATTCATCCCTCAGTCAAAAAAAATGGATGTCTGGTGCATTTGTTTCTCTAAATTTCCCTGGTGTGAGTGTGTGTGTGTGTCCGTGTGTGCTCAGTGATAGAGTGAGAAGTATGGGGGCTCACCATGACCCTTAACTGACTTAAGTGGTTGATGATGAATGTAAAGAAAATCACTAATTCCACCTCTTTACCACCATGCCTATCATGCCCATGTTTGGTCTGTGATAATGGAGACAAGGAAAATGTAAGTATTTCTGCTGATTTCTGCTGTCTCTGCACAAATATGAAGTTAGCTTCTTATACAAATGGTCCATTTCATCTTAATAAGTGCGACAAATACATTTATTTGTCTAAGCAATTTCTCATTCCACCTTAAGTGGTGCAACAGTTACATTCCTTTGCCTAAGAAATTTCCCATTCCACCTTAAATGGTGCAGCAATTATATTAATTTGTTTAAAAAATGTCCCGTTCCACCTTAAATGGTGCAGTAATTATGTTCATTTGTCAGTGATTTCTCATTCCACCTTAAATGGTGCAACAGTTACATTCTTTTGCCTAAAAAAATTCCCATTCCACCTTAAATGGTGCAGTAATTATATTCATTTGTCAAAGTGATTTCTCATTCCACCTTAAATGGTGCAACAGCTACATTCCTTGCCTAAGAAATTTCCCATTTCACCTTAAATGATGCAGCAATTACATTCATTTGTTTAAAAAATGTCCCATTCCGCCTTAAATGGTGCAGGAGTTATGTTCATTTGTCAGTGATTTTTCATTCCACCTTAAATGTTGCAACAGTTACATTCCTTTGCCTAAGTATTTTCCCATTCTACCTTAAATGGTGCATCAATTACATTAATTTGTTTTAAAAATGTCCCATTCCGCCTTAAATGGTGCAGCAATTACGTTCAGTTGTCATAGTGATTTCTCATACCACCTTAAATAGTGCAACAGTTCCATTCCTTTAACAGTTTAAGTCCTTTAAGAAGCTACAGGAGAAAGTTAAAGCGATTCAGTAGACATTCAGAGTCTTTTTGGACTCGGTGTTTGCTAATCACCAACTCGCTAGTGCTGGTCTGTTGTTTTGTGTTGGGTTCTGTGGTTCTAACACTGATGTGGTTATAATCTAATTTAGAGCAGCTGAATGTGAGTTTACGGTGCTGTTTTGCTCCTACACATTAGTGGTGAAGAGTCGACTCCCAAAGAATCAATTCATTAGTTTTGAATTGCCGAGAACCAATGTGGACACTTGTGTCATAATGGATGACGACATAGCCTAATTCTGGTTGCCTAGAACTTGTGTGGAAGCTCTGGGAAGAGGGGATGTGGTGAGCAGGAATAGATTGAGAAGGAACGCGAACGAACATCCGTCCTGATCACCGAATCAATGATTGAGCTGTAGCGAGTGCGTGCGGATGAATACATAAACAAGTAAAGGCCGTGTGGTGCTGGTTTTAGGGAATTGGGCATTATCTGTTCTAGAGGAACTTCAGCAGAGCAGAACAGCAGTGACGGATCAATCTTTGAAGTTTTTTTTTCTAATGAACAAAGGGGGCAACTCGTTTCCAATTTGCCAAACAAGCCCAAAAGCGTCTCTGATGAGGGCTTCAAATACAAGCGTCGCTCAAAATCCATCGCTGGAGCAGCCTGGGGAATTAGCCACTTCAAAGTAAACCCAGATTCATCCAAGTCTCCACTTCAGAGTCAGATCAAATGGGCTTACAGGGACTTTGCTTTGTCTTGGACAGGCACATGACTCCACACAGGTGCCACTAAAAGACCTTCATCAATCAGTAATGGTCACGCCATCCACTGTAAGTCATACTGTGTCTTAAACCACATCCTATACTGAGTGAGACCTCCATTAGCATCTGGATGAGTTTTGAGGTTCAAAGAAGTTTTGGCTATTTTTTACAGAAACGTCAGGTGACTGTTGAGTTCTAGTGTTAAAACTTTTGAGATTCTTTTGTCGGCCCAAATTTTAGTGTCTTTAAACAGCAACTACATGAAATAAATACAGAATGTTGATGTTTCTAATGAAGAACCCTCAAAAAATGGGTTTATTTTTAGTCCCAGAAAACATTTTGGGGCTGCACCGCACTAAAGGAACTTTATGTACACTCTTCAAAGGTTCTTGGATTTAAAAAAATGGGTATGTATAGAACCACAAAAACTCAAAAAAACAAAAGAGATCTTTCCATGGTGAAAGGCTTCTCCAGATTGATGAGGAATGTGTTATAGAAGGTTCTTTACAGAACCTTTTTGGAAAAAAGGTTCTTTATAGCACCAAAAAGCGTTCATCTGTTCATCTGCGGGCTAAATAGAACCATTTTCAGAAATAATTTGTATAGAACAATCTACAGATGGTTCTTCAAGGGTTCTTTAGTAAAGAAATTGGTTCTATATAGGACCATGAACACTCAAAGAGTCCATAGGGTTCTTTGCATGAAGAAGTTGATGAGGAATGTGCTTTGAATGGTTCTGCATAGAAGCCTTTTGAGAATGGTTCTCTATATCGCCAAAAAGGTTCTTCTGTAAGTACAAACTTGACATTGTAGCTACAGCAGGACACTTTGAGTGTTCATGGTTCTATGTAGAACCTTCTATACTAAAGAACCCTTGAATGACCATCGTGTTAAAGAGTGTACGTCAGATTGTATGGCACGGTGGCTTAGTGGTTAGCACGTTCGCCTCTCAGCGCTGAGGTCTTGGGTTCAAGTCCACATCTGAGCGGAGTTTCCATGTTCTCCCCGTGTCTGCGTGGGTTTCCTCCGGGGACTCCGGTTTCCTCCCACAGTCCAAAAACATGGAGGTCAGGTGAATTGGATACTCTAAAAATCACCCTGGTGTGCGTATGAATGTGTATGTATGCCCAGATATGGTTGGCACTCTGTCCTGGGTGATCCCCCTAGTGCTGGATGCAGTCCTCCAGGTGGACGGTCGCTTCCGGTTGAGATGCTGTGCGTGATTGGCTGCTGCTTCTCGCCTGTGTGTGTGGTTGAGTGTGTGTAAATGGAGTGTGTTGATTGTTAAACGTCCTTGGGTTTGAGAAAGGTGCCTATAAGTGTTCATTCATTCATAACGTGCACATTCCTCATTAATCTGAAGAACCATTTCGGTTCTATGAGAATTCATGGTTCTATCATATTTAGAACCATTTTCTGAAAAGCTTTTTTTTAGAGTGTAGGTTCATCTAACAACTCCAGAAGAAGGCTCAGAGTAGATATCGAGCTCCTCACTGAGAAAAGAAAAGGACTATGTTTTACAGTAGAAGCTGAATGAGGATGTCTGGCTGTACAGACGTTTACAGGTGACAGCAGAACCTCAGTCTGTCAGTTTATCTTCTTATAACTAACAGCAGATATTTACAGCAGCTGTTTTACTGCAGCCTGTAAAGCAGAGACGCTCAGCTCAGTTCAGAGGACAATGTGCAGTCTTCAGGAAAACACTCCTAATGGAGCTTCACACTCACACACACACACACACACACACATATATATATATATATATATATATATATAGCAGCTATTATTTGGCTGGTGCATCATTCTCAGTGACGCTGACGTGGTGGTGGTGTGTTAGTTTTGAGAGCTGCTGGAGATTTTAAACTCACTGTCCACTATATCAGACACGCTTACCTTGTTGGTCCACCTTGTAGATGTAAATTCAGAGACAGCAGCTCAACACAGTTTGTTTTGGTCCTCTAGTCCTGACACTGTTGGCTGGTTGCTGCACTATTTTCACTCCAGTAGTGACACTGAGGTGTTTAAAAAAATCTGCGCTGCTGTTTCTGATTCACTCTTAACTGAACATGCATTAACACACCACCACCACATCAGTGTCGCGGCAGTCTTGAGAATGAGTCACCTGCTCTGTGGTGGTGGTGTATAGTACCAGAGAAGTATACAGAGAAACAGATGGACCACAGTCTGCAATTGTAAAGTACAAAGTGCATCTGTCAGCTCAGTGGAGCTAAAATGGACAGTAAGTGTATATATCCAAACCTGTAAGCTCAGGCATTTGGTCTCTACAAAGTGATACACACACACACACACACACACACACACTTGCATTAAAACAATGATCTAATTCTTCTGCACTTAACCAGAGCACTGGGGAGCTGAGCAGACCCCAGAGCAGCATCAATGATGTTGAGAGAATGACCTGCAGACCAGTGTGTGCAGTAAACACAGCAAAGCAAGCTCCACACATACACACACATACACACCACCAAAATGTAACATGGTAACATTCTCATGTTTGTTGATGTCTGTTTAGTGAATTAAATTTGTATGAATACTGCTGTGGAGATTTAGCAAAGTGGTTCCTAAGGTGTTGCTAGGTGGTTGCTATCATATTTCAGGTGATTGCTAGGGTGTTCCTGGGTGGTTGCTATGGTATTTTAGGTGGTTGATAAGGTGCTACTGGGTGGTTGCTGTGTTACCCAAAATGGTTGCTAAGGTGTTGCTGGTGTTATAATACTGCTATACAGGCTGTAATGTTAAGTAATATAAGAGGAACGGGTCAGACACTGCAGCTGAGACCCTGCCCGGCTCCTGTTGTGTGAGAATCTGGCAGTTGGGCTTTAATGGTAAGAGTCGTTAAGAACATTCCGCCTTTCATTTTCTATGGGGGAAAATTAATAAATTCATTCTTTTTCAAGCCAATTTAATAATCATTAATATCATTTATTATTATAACTTAATTTATTATAACTTAATTCATAAAGGTAAACTGAATCATAGACTTTTTTTGTGCATGCTCATCTCTTCTTCTGGTTTGGGTTGCCAGATATCACAATACATATCACTCACAGATTTCGAGGAACTTTTGACTTGAATCACTGAAATCAGGAGACTAACAGAAATCTGAGTGTAAAAATGTTACATAGGAGTTGGGAGACAGTTTGTGATGCTCAGTTTAAAGTGTAGTATGTCCACTGTGGTTAATGGTCATAGAACCTACAAATAGCTTTTAGACCTTAGACTTACCCACAAGGCAGTAGGGCAGTGGTTGGCACACACTGCGGTTAATGAGAGCCACAGCTCAGGGGAAGAAGCTGTTGGCATGTCTGGCTGTGTTGGTTTTGATTTCCACCAGAGGGAAGTGGCCGGAGGAGGTGGTCTCTGGGGTGAGAGGGGTTAGTTATAACCCTGCCAGCGTCCTTCATCACCCTGCTGTTGTAGATGTCCTGAGGGGTTGGCAGACTACATCCAGTGATCCTCTCCACTGACATTACCATGTCCTGGAGTTTGGCTGAGGTGGAGAATTCATTTGGAGTCATTTGGATGCTTTTCCCAGCTAAACCGACAAACAACAGATTGGATCTTCCTGGTTTCCTCTCAAAGGCCCTGGACAATCTACAGGGCAATCCATCAGTCCAGCAGCAGAGTGACAGCTGCCTTCAACACCTCCCGCCTGACCTGTACATTCGGACGCATCACTGAAGAACCATTCATAACTGTCAGAGGCCAACGAGGCAACATCTTAAAATCTCACAGATGATGACCTTTCCCCACTTTTTCCCTCCCAATTTCCCTCCCAATTTCTCAAACATAGCTTTCAGTCAAAGAAAACTTCTTTACAGTGAAGCCAGTGGTGCTAGTAAACATTCTCCAGCTACAGGATGTCCCATTATTCTTTAGCCAAAACAGCCTAAATAACTTTAATATACTAACGAGCATCTTGTGATGAAATGTGGACTAAATAAACCTCAGTCTGATTGCAGTGAGGGGTAGACAGGTGTTAATCTCTGATTACTAATATCCACATATGTCGGAGTGGAGGTCGGCATGGTATAATGTATCAGTGCACAGTACAGGAGGAAGTGTTGATGGTGTGAATGTGTATAATGTATCGGTGCACAGTACAGGACGA
>BRDA01072163.1:0-13980 GCA_036984385.1 Crenuchus spilurus | reverse complement strand
TGACTGGACTTGTGGAGGGAGTCCAAAGACGTGGAAGACCAAGAATAACCTGGATGGATAACATCAAGACATGGACTGGATTATCAGGTGCTAGTTTGCTACAAGCAACCAGAGACAGATGGCATTGGAAAGAAGTGACTCGTTTGTGCAGCCTACCATTGCGAAGCGATGACGGCATATGACATGACATGACATACACATATTAATACACATATTTATTATTTGTGTAATAAATAATAAATAATGTGGTTGCATAAATATGCACACACAAATTAATACTTTTTTGTTGTGTTCAGACATTTTAAGTACGAATCTATCAGCATGGCACATCTTGACTTTGGCTCTTGACTTTTGGCTCTGATTCCAGTGTTTCATGCTTTTGCTAGTCTCCATCTATTGCTAGACAGGTTAGCTAGCTAGAATGTTATGGCTCTTTTCAAGCTAATAAGCAGATTATCAGTCAACTAGTCAGCTATCTATCTTGCTTGCTAGCTCACTAAACTGAGCCACTTTGGAAGGGTAGTTCATGCAGGTTTAAATGTGAGGTCACTGATGAGCCCAATTAATTGCAACAGTGACATTATACTTCAAAAATAAATGGCTTGCAAAAAGCAATTATGGAGGTACAAGTATGTTCTTCTTACATTATATTTACTACTGCTACTACTACTACTACTACTACTACTAATTATAATTATTATTATAATAAATAAATGATAATATCTGTGATTGGACAATTTCGATTTTAGGCTGGTGTCAGGTTGTATAGGGCGCTTTATATCAGACATCGCGCTGGAGAATTTTGGGGAACTGGCAACCCTGCTGTTGCCTAGTACTTCTGCTCCCCATGGTGAATGCAAATTCACTCTTTAAGTAATCCTGCAAAGTGCGATAAAATGCAAAATATGTCTGTTTAACAAACAATTAAACATAAATTTAACAAAACAGTAAAGTACTAAAGTTTTCACCTTTCACCAAAAACGACTCGATGCGCTTCGCAAAACTTTATCCAGAAATGACGTGCTTATGGCATGTGTCCAAATTGGGTTTCCTGTTCAGTATAATGTTGGAAGGAGGAGGTAGTGATGGGAATCTGAAGCTTTCTGAAACACGGAAGCTTTCCATCCAATTGTACCGAAAAAAGGTTCACTTCATGAAGCCTCATGAACCAGTGAACATTAGCGCCATCTGATGGACAGAGAAAGTCTTTTATTAATCCCTATTCAGCTTTTAACTCCATTTAATTTCATTAAAACGTTTTTCATGTTATCAATAAGTCAATAAAGGAAATCTGTTTGGTTTGTTGTGATTTGTTGGTCTTATATATCTAGCTGGCTTGGGTTCTTATTTTTACACTTGTCTAATTACATTTCTATAAATTATGCATAATCTTCCCAAAATCAACTCATCATTTTCATGTATAAAGTGGCATGTGATGGCTAAATATGCATCCAATTGTACAGATGTCCAAATGTCAGATTCTAGGCTCACAGCTGCTGCTTTCTGCACTTCTTCTTTGGCCTTTTCTTTTTCCTCTATAAACTTTATATAAACCTCTATAACAATAAACTTTACACTTTTATACAATATACTATAGTTTATTAAACATTTGTCAAACTTATTAGATGACAAAAGTTAAAAGGGTTCCCAAACTTAAGAACACACTCTTTTTCTTGCAGGTTCCATCCTTTCTATTTGACTGTGTGTGTGTGTGCGTTTGCGTGTGTGTTTATGTGTGTTTCTATCTCTATCTATCTGTCTATAGTGTCACCATCGATGCGCGAGCTAAGATTTGCTCCTTTTAAACCCGCCTCTGAAACACGTGGGTGTGAGCCGAAATGATCATGGTGACGTGATCACTTCAGAATGAATCAAGCATCGACTCAGTGATTCGAAGCACGGAGTGTCGTGGTTTTTTTTTTTTACACACATGCCTCGAAGCTTCCGTAGGAGGAGGGGGTTTGTTTATGTGAGAGTGAAACAGAAGACTACACAGTGAGGGTGTGTGATCTTGTGTGATTATGTGAGAAAGTTAAATGCTGATAGAGGTGCTAAGTTGTTGTACTACTCGACAGAAGAGCACGTTTAGCTGAATGAGCTGTGAGACCGCGGCTGCTGCTTTTATATAGACTTAGCTAAGAAGCTAGCGGAGAGCTAACTCCAGCAGTGAAGCGGGAGAAGCTGTGAGTCTGACCGGGACAGAGAGCTGTGACGGAGCCGGACAGCGCTGCGAGGCGGAGGACCGAGTCCACATCCACGTCTGCTGTGTCACTTCTCTTTCCAGTCACGTCAGGTGTGTTTTTCTGTCTCTCTTGTCCTCTCCGGTCGTCCTGGACCGAGTCTGTGTACAGCTCCATCATTCAGGCAGCACTTCTTTTGTCCTGCTGCTCAAACACACATTTGTTTTAGGTACAACGAGCAGTGTTCAGGACTGAATAATATTATAAAAGTTTCTTGTAGTAACAAATTGAGCCCAAAACCGTTCAAAAATGACCTGAACACACTTCACCAACGCGAGCTTTTTAAAGTTTTAGGGAACTGGATGGAGAGAAAACACTGATGTGTTCAAGAAACATGAGTGTCTGCAATATCTACAGACCATTTAGCAATTAATTATAACCTTTGTATAAACTTTAATGGCAAAATAAATTTCAACTGCTGCTATGAATTACAAACCCTGCGTTCAGCCATGTTTGAAAACGCTGTGTGTGAAGCAGACGTGGTGGGCGTGGCTCTGTCTCCGAGGCGGACTCAAAGCTGCTGTCAGTGACCAATGAAAATTCAAGGCTAACCTCGCCTTCTAAGTCCCACCCACACGTGAAAAGTGTTCCAAAATTCAGAAGCAAAGAAATGCGGAGAAGAAGCAGAGAGAGATTCCAGAAGCAAAAAAACAAAAACAATGAAACCAAAAATTTTAGAAAAAAAAAAAAAAAAAAAGAAAACATTGAAACCCAAAAATGGTCAAAATGTAAACGCAACATTTAATGAAATAAACATTGCATTTATAATTTTATGTTTTTATTTTTTTGCATTCACAAGATATACTTTGGTCTTGTTTCTGTGGATTTTGCTTGCAGATATATTTTTGTTATTGTGAAACGTTTGACACAAAAATCACTCCATAATCATGCTACAGGCTTTCATGCGCATATATATATATATATATACACACACACACAAACAAACACGAGCTGAATCGAGGCGAGCGGCCGAGGCTGAATACCAATACAAAACTCTATCCCTTACATTTTAAGACAGGTTTACAAGAAATCTAAAATAACCACCTGTGAACCACTTACAAACTACAATTATATGATTAGAATCTGAATCAACCTTTGTTGACTGAAATGCTGTGGACATTCCTACATATGTAATTCTTATAATACAGCCTAAATGAAAACACAAAAGTGCACTTAAAAGAATTGAAGCACATTTATTTATTTTACATATTTTCAGAATATATACACATTGCTTGCCTTAAAGTGAAACACATTTTATTAAAATTACACATTTTTTAATAACTCATGTTCACTCATGTGGTTCTCTGGCTTATACAGAGTTGTTGCAGACTTTGCATCCTTTAACACTTTTTTTGGTGGCTGATTTTACATGAGAGTAAAGCACAAACAGTGCTGACATCTTATTTTCTGTAACAATCTTTCTCACCATACTAAACACTCTTTCAGAACTAGCATTGTTGTGGGGAATGCATAGTAAAGCCTTCATTAGTCTTGGCAGCTCACTGAACCTCGCATCCTTTCCTATCAGGCCCCAGAATCTGTCAATTTTGTCTTGTGGGAGTTGCTTGCTATCTGTCACCTGGTAGTCAAAGAGTTCTTGTCTCAGCCTATCCTCACTCAAGCTCAACTGAGGGAACAGGGCCCCTTGCCTTTCCACTGTAAATCAAAGCAAGTGTTTGAACATTGCAAAACTAAACAATTAATTTATTCATTCTATCAACTGACTTACATCTACCTGTCCCTGGAGTAATGTTGAGGCGAGCAACAGGGTCCAGCACTTTCATGTCCCTTAGGAGTGGATGGTCAAGAGGAAAGGAGGAGAACATCTTCCGAAGCACTGCTTCATAGAATCTTCTCACGGATCTACAACAGCATAACAAAAAGAAACAGCATAAGAGTAAAAACTACAACAGCCTTTACTCTCATACTGTCAAAAGATTATATCAGAATTATATAACTGCTAGGTAATATACTCACTGAAAGATTTTTTTCCTCAGCTGACACAGGGAGCTCTGCTTTTCATTAATGCCTTTCTGTCTGCTCCGATAAAGAGCTCTTCATCAGCCAACTGATGTCTTTCTCCATACTCCACCTCCCTGAGAGGTACACCCACAATGGCCCTGGCTGGTATGAGGCACCCCAGGATCCTCCTGCTCAGTCTGCACATTTCCTCTTCAAGTCTGTGAATTTGTACTCCTTCTGCAGAAAATACCATTGATCACAGCAAAACAAAATTAAAATAAAAATGCTACAATAAGCACAATAATATTTAATTTACAATTTAGTTTGATTCACTCATTCACTCAATATCATTTACATCCACCTGGAAGGCAATATTAAATTCAGATAAAGGCTTAAGAGCAGCACTCAAGAACATGAAGTAGGTCTTCATGATTGGATCACCCAGATGACTTCCCAGATCACGCACTTTGCCACTTCTCTCCACCTCCTCATGACTGTTAAAGTAGGCCTACAGTACATAGTGACAATTCATGGGTAAAATGGAAATACAGTAAACTGTGTATATATCTGCTGGAGTTCCCATCCTTACCTGTAGTGCATCCCACTGGTTCAACACTCTCTGGATGCAGGTTAACAGACAGCCGTCTGGTGCTGCAGTACCTGAGGAGCTTCAGGTGACCCGAATCAGTGAAATCTACAAACTCTGTAGATTTCACATCTTTTAGCACTGAAAGATGAAAAATGATTGTAAGAATATCAACTGCAGGCCTATAAAAATACCTGGTATATTTAATTTATATGTATTTACCTTTTATCAAAGTGGGTGTATATCCTAGCGATGGGCGATATGGACTAAAAAATGTATCACAATAATTTCTAGGTTTTATCACGGTAACGATAAGTGACAATAAAAAATTATATATATGTGACCCCGCCAGGGAAAACCAGGCCAAAGTCACTCTGCAATTTACTGAGATATTGTGTCAATATTGTGTCACTCACATTAGCGACAAAACTTAGCCACTCTGTATTATTGCTGTAAATGAAAGATAACAGTCTCAGATATCTATCAGAGTACATATTTTGATCAAAAACAAAACTTAAATTCACAAAAAAAGTTGTTTTGAAAAAAAAAAAAAAAAAAAAAGACTTTGGTCTGGTTTTCCATGGCGGGGTCACATATCAGTCTAAACTTTTGTTTTATAAATCTATCACTACATTCTGTCTTGATAGCCCTAAAATAATACTAGTAACCATTAATTACAATAATTAACTAGCTAGTACACCTGTGTTGCAAAACTGTAGTGACACCTATTAAACAAGTCTGAAATATGAGAACAAATTTGACATTTATTTAAATGTCAGTTATATCAGTTATTTTATGCAGTTGTGTTGTGCTGGCTTAGTGTTTTTTTGATGTAGTCATCATCCTGTGTTGGTAGATGTGATCAATTTGTTTATGTGAGTAACTTACCGTCTGTGAGATGTGGAGTAACATTAGTAGCTTGGAGCATGTGTGTTTAGCTTTAATCTTAAGTGTTCACAAGTGAGCATAGTGCTGGATGCGTTTAAGTTACTATTCTTTCCCACCACCCCACAATAAGTTTTAAGTTCTGTATAGTGAATCTGGTTGAGGTGAGCATCAGGGACGGTACTATGGTGGGGCTACGGAGCTATAACCCTCCTTCTGTCAACAGGATTGTTCGTGCAACCCCACACACCGGATGACAAACTCAACTCGCGTGCGCGAACACTCCGCCCCCTTCATGAGGGTGACGATTTTATCATGGGAGCGGGACGAAAACAAGCGGGAGACCTCTAGCGGGGATTTATCGTTTTAATCACGAGATGACAAATAATTACCGTGGGGAGTTTCTTTGACAACATATCGCACACGATAACATATTGCCCATCCCTAGTATATCCCCACCAAGATGTCTTCCACTGGTACCTGTGATGCTCTGATGCCACAACCAGTGGATAGCTGTACCAGGCAGCAGATACAACCAAGGTCCTGGATGTGGGGCTGGCTGGTCTTCAGTCTGCTGATAACAGAGTTGTGCCTGCCTTTCATGACACTTGCATTATCAGAGTTAAATGCTATCATGTTCTCCAATGGAATGCCTCTTTTTCTATTGAAAACAGGAAAAAATACCCCAAAACGTAAGATTATAATTAAATGCAAACTATTACACACGTCAACACAGTGTAGTTCCTCTACCTTAGTGCTTCACTCAGTTTTTGATACAGGTTTTCTGCCTTTCCTACATTGCATATAGGCATCTCCATAAATCTTGTAGCAACCTGCAGATTGGCCTCATCGTAGAGTCTAGCCAGGATGACAAATTTTGTCTGTTTTTCTGTTATTCGATTCGTCACACATTAGTGAAAATGGTTGAGATCGGCATGTTTTGGCCAACTCGTCGTCTAGCTCTGTTGCTACAACACCTGTTGAGTGAGTGCCAGCAATTAGCTAACAATTAGCCTACAGTATGGTTATGGGACATTATGAAATAGGCATACATAATACTCATACCTAATTTAACTCAACTTACCTTTGATGAGCTGTGTAGCTTTGGTTTTTCCCGCTGAGTATTTTTGTGCGATAACAGTCTGGGAACACCTCAGCTACACACTTGTTGAAGTCATCACAGAAGGCGAAGGCAACATTGTTTTTGGCACACAGCATTGCCATTTTGACCTCCGCATTTATGACCTGGTCTGCCTCTGTGGTATTGCTAGTCACAAATGCGGACATCGCCTGGGCATGTTTCTGTGCTTCTAGTCGGCACTTGTGCTTGGCGGATTTTTCATGCTGACTGACATAGCTCCTTCCCCCATGAGATACACTAAAATCGCAGTTACAAACCTTACAGAATGCATAACTCTGCCCCATCCTGCTCTTCTTTAGAAAGGTAAATTCAATGTCCCATTTCTCTAGATATTTACATGCAGTCTTTACCTTTTTGGCAGGAAAGCCCTCTCTCTCCTTGCATCCATCCATCTCACCCTGTTACAGGTTTGTTCCTGCTGTCTGCACTAACCTCGTGAGAACTGCCACTTCCAGCAGCCTTGGTGGCAGTTCTTGCAAGGTTAGTGACGTTTCAGTTTGGAAAGACACAGGAATGCTTTTTAAAATTATATGGGAAATTTACGGGAAAATACTAATACGGGAGGACGGTGGAAAAGGGGTAAAATACGGTAGTTTCCTGGCCAAAACTAGAGACTTGACAGGTGTGTAATTTGTGTGTATACAAATGTTTTAAACAAATTCTAATTTGTTTAAATGAGAAGTTGAGAAAATCACAATTCAAATTCTTCTAATTATTATTGTTGTATTTATACTAATGTAGTCCAAAATTAAGTGAATAAGCATGTACATTTGCATAGTTTTAGTGAAATAACCTATGCCTCAAGAAACATACATGTAGGAAAAACAGTGCAACTCATTTGACAGTAAAACTATACATATAATTATAATACAGTGGTAACCCTACTTACGAGCATCCCTACTAACGAGTATTCCAGGTAACAAGTCAAGATCTCGGAATATTTTTGTTCCTGGTAACGAGTAAAATTCCAAGTAACGAGTAGCGTAAATTTCTTCAAGTATGTCAAACCGCTAGGGGCGCTGTGGTCGTAGCATCTCCTAGATGCTACCATAGAAGAAGAGGTCAGTCAATACCTTTGACCGCTGTCCAGTAAAAGTGAAAGTGCCTGTTGAAAGCGACGCTAAGGTAGCAAAAGGTAGTGAACAAGAAGTCAGGTTGTATAGGGAGGGGGCTTTATGTCAAGACATCGGGATGGAGATTTTTGTGGACCTGGCAACCCTGCTGCTTCTTAATACAGATCTGTTCCCCACTGTCTATGTAAGTCCACCCTTTAGTAAGTAATCCTGTAAAATGTGAAAAATGCAAATTTCTTTTAAACAAACAATTAAACATAAATTAAATATAATATAGTGTAAAAGTTCTCGTTCTTCACCAAAAATGAGTCTGATTTAATGCAATTCGTAAAACTTTGGGGTTGCTTTTCAGCTGAAGTAATTTCTGAATGGTAAACGTAACTTGTGAAGTGAAAAATAAAAATGAGAAGCGAAAGTGTAAGTATTACATTTACAACCAGTATTTTTCGTTTATGATTGTTTTTACAATTTATGATTTTACAGTTTCATTTACAGATTTATATTTACGTATACGATACTTAAAACTTATGTTTACAATACCTGTTTTATGTTTACGCTTCAGCCAGGGTTTGTACGGGTGCTTGAAATCCTGGAAAATGCTTGAATTTTAACGTTCTGGTTTCCAGGCCTGGAAAGTGCTGGAATTTTGGAGAAAATGCTTGAAATTCTAACTGCTTTTATTTTACAATAAATAACTATTTGATTAAATAAGTTCGTTTAAAAAAATAATAAATTGCAGAGCGTAAAATAAAAAAAGGCTTCACTCGCGCCTCCACGTATGGCTGGATATTTTTGTTGGACCTGGCAACCCTGGTTGGTGATAACAATAGTAACATGACGGGAGGCTACGTTAGCTAGCCTGCTAGCGTATGTATGCACACTGCCAACTGGCGGTTTTGCAGGCTTATTATTATGAAACGTGTGTGATAAAATGTGGTAATGGTAGTTTTGCATGCCAGTTACAGCACGACCATTAATGGCACACACAAGTGAACATAACGAAAATTGTTTAGCATCTATCAACATTACTCTGCAAAACGTAGCATTGCATTTAGCCAGCATGAGTAAATCAGAGTACAGTATGCAGTTACAGAGTCATCATCCATTTTTCTCTACTACAGTAGACAAATGTACAGTACTCTGAAAAATATTCCCCTTTAGTACATGTTACACCTACAAACCTAATTGTTTTGTTAGGATTTAGTGTAGTAGGCCAATGCAGAGTAGCAAGTATTTGTGAACTGAGAGGAATTTATAGATATTTTCCCACTATTTTTAAATACATACAAATCTGGAAAGTGTATTGTGCATTAGTATTCAGCCCTCTGTACTCTGATACCCATAAATAAAATTCAGTGTCACCCATTTGCAAGGGACTGTACATACATCTTGGTATATGAGAAGTAAATGACTTTAAAGGAGAACTCTGGTGTGAAATGGGTTTTGGGTTTAGTGAAACATGATAACAAGTACAAACTTAAGTAGCCCACCTTTGTTCACTCCCAGCATTACAAAATACAGGGTTTTTAGCCAGTGCTAACAACAGGCCAACAATGCTAGTCATGGAGGCATAGCGTTTGTACTTATGTTTTACTACACTCCAAGTCTAACACCTTAATGGTAAATGTATTGAGAATAAACATTGCAACACTTTTCTCCTATTTTTAAATATATTTAGGAAAGAAGCATCAACATCTGATGAAAAGACATAAACCATCTCTTGCAGTGTGACAAATAGCAAAACAATAATTTTGAGTATATGTATGTATAAATGCTCTCAATTCACCCCCAAATTTGACATACTACAGTAACTGCTCAATCAAATGTATAAGAAAAACATGCGGTGAAGAACATTGGTATTTACGTTGTGTGAAACTGACACCAACAAATCCATCATTCCTGCTATTTACTTAGAAATATTTTTTTTCTCAGTAGTGTAGTCGCTGTGAAGTGTGGAGAATATTTTTGCGATATATATTGATTATCACTGAATCGCAGTTTTGAAATATCACAGTTATTAATTTACCACAGCTGAAAGGTGCTGGAAAAACTTGAAAATGGGCCTTGAAAGTGCTTTAAAAGTGCTTGAATTTTACCTTGTAAAAGGTGTACGAACCCTGTTAAGCTGAGCCTGTTTTGATGCCATACAGTTCTGCTCTCTCTGTATCTAGCAGCCTAGCTGCAGGGCACGTCGTGTGATCACGTGATGTTAGAGCAGTGAGGGCACGTCTATGTGGATCATGTGACCAACCGAGGGTAGATCTAAATTGTTCTTTTTTTATTATTATTATTTTGGGCAACACAGACAGACATTCACACATACACTTAAAAAAATTGACAAAAGGGCATTTTGGGCGGAAAGTACCAAAGGGGCGGGTGCTCCAGCACCCTACACCCCAATTCCCCCCCTCCCACCCTTTGCTCATGCCTGCTCTTCAGTGAATCACACCAGAGCACCTCTACAGCCAGGATCTAGGAAAGGGTAACAGTGTAATTTAAAATGTGTATTGTTCGGTATAAATTATTGTCTTTTCACATATTCTGCCATTTCATGTGTTCAGTTTTTTCAAATATTCTGCCATGCATTTTTTATTTTATTTTTATATTTTGGCTTTTTAAGCCATATAATTTTGGTTGCAGAATATTTGGTGTATCACTTAATAATTGGACCGAACAATGTACTTGTAATCACTGAAAACCTTTCTTTGTGTTGTTGTCTGTTAAGTAATGAATCAAAACTGAGTAAACAAATTATAGATTCAGTTTTTATTGCATTTTTGGAAAGTGGCCTGACATTTCTGGAAATAACCTCTGATATTGTATTGCCCTAAAACATCTGCTGAGACATCAATTCAGTGAACAAACTGTGTGTATTCTTCGATTTCATTTGAATTTTTTTGTTGTTGCAGAAATTAACATCCTGTTGAAACTCCTTGTCATCATGCAAAAAGACCTCAGGAAATACTACAAAGACTAATACATCACCATGCTGAAATCAGTAGAGATAAAAGAAGAGAATATGACATCCAGAAGATCTTCTGATACTTTTCATTCCAATACATCTCGCAGACAAATGCAGGAAAATGCAGAAACAACAGGCAAACATCAGTGTACAGTGTGTGGGAAGAGTTTTACTCAACGGGGTAATCTCCATAAACACAAACGTATTCACACAGGAGAGAAACCATATCAGTGTACAGTGTGTGGGAAGAGTTTTACTCAAAGGAGTAATCTCCATAAACACCAGTGTGTTCACACAAGGGTGAAACCATATCGGTGTACAGAGTGCGGGAAAAGTTTTACTCAACAGAGTTGTCTCACAAAACACCAGCGCATTCACACAGGAGAGAAACCATATCAGTGTACAGGGTGTGGGAAGAGTTTTACTCAAGGAAGTAATCTCTATAAACACCAACGTATTCACACAGGAGAGAAAACATGTCAGTGTACAGTGTGTGGGAAGAGTTTTACTGAGCAGAGTCATCTCCTAAAACACCAGCGTATTCACACAGGAGTGAAACCATATGAGTGTACAGAGTGTGGAAAGAGTTTTACTCAACAGAGTAATTTCCAACAACACCAGCGCATTCACTCAGGAGACAAACCGTATTACTGTACAGAGTGTGGGAAAAGTTTTACTCAACAAAGTCATCTTCTACAACATGAGCGTATTCACACAGGAGAAAAACCTTATAAATGTACAGACTGTGGGAAGAGTTTTACTGACCAGAGTAATCTCCTAAAACATCAGCGTATTCACACAGGAGACAAACCGTATCAGTGTACAGAGTGTGGAAAGAGTTTTGTTCAACAGAGTACTCTCCTAATACACCAGCATATTCACACAGGAGAGAAACCATATTACTGTACAGAGTGTGGGAAAAGTTTTACTCAACAGGGTAATCTCCTAAAACACTACCGTATTCACACAGGAGAGAAACCATATCACTGTTCAGCATGTGGGAAGAATTTTACTAATAAGAGTAGTCTCCTAAAACATCAGCGTGTTCATACAAGAGAGCAAGCACTTTGTGGTTCAGGAGTGCATTTGGCAAATAACAAAAATCACAAGTGAACAGTCATATAATGGATTGTAATATACACAGAGGTATGAAGAAATTTAGGAACCCTGTTTAAATGCCAGGTTTTTGTGATTTTAAAATAGTTTAGTGTGTATAATTACAGTTGTGCTTGAAAGTTGTTAACCCTTTAGAATTGTATTGATTTCTGAGTAAATATGACTCAAAATCCAGATATCTGGGTCTGAGAGAGACAGCAAGTATGACAGAAATGCGGTCGGGTGAACACTGGCACGTCTGGCTGCCGCTACGAGTTTTTTATTATCTAATGTTTTTATTGTTTTAAGTTGACTGTTTTATTGAAAGCTGCATTAAAGATGACACCATGGTAAACCTTAAGGTGTTGTGGTGGGTTAATCTCTCTGCCCTACTTTCCTCTATCACCTACTTCATCCATCGCTACTACTAGACTGAGATACTCACTGGGTGAATTATACCGGCTTCAAACACACTACGAACCTCTACAAGAACTTCAGTTTGATGAGGATGTTCCTCTCCGGCATCCAAAGTATGTCCACTGTGGATCTCGTCGTAATTTCAAGTTCAGTGGTGGTAATGCTGGGACTATTTCCACTCTCTTGTCTGCAGGTTCGCGGTATTCAAAGAGGTCCGTCAGATGTGTAGACCACAGTGTGCTAACTCCACTGGAGAAATCCCATGTAAATACGCACACGTCTTCTCATAAGTTTGGTCTCTTCCACATCATATCCCTCACTAATAAAGCTCATATGGTCAATGACTTCATAATGGATCATAAACTGGATTATTTGTCTTTCGGAAACTTGGCAGCCACAGAATGACTTTCTACACCTGATCTCCGCAAGTCCGCCTGGATTTGTTTACATTTGCAAATCACGTACCTCTGGTAAGGGAGGTGGTCTCGCGCTGACCTATTGCGAGAGTATACATCTAATACCGCTCTCGTTACCTGAGCATACGTCATTTGAACTGTTGGCTGTAAAACTCTGTGGATCCACACCCACCATCATTGCTGGGCTGTACAGACCCCCCCCCCAAGACATCATCAAATATATTCATTAATGAACTCTCAACACTTCTAGCTACTCTTAGTGCAATGTCTCCTAATATTCTAATGGGAGACTTGTGCATTTTGATAATACTGAAAATATTTTCACAAAGGATTTTATAGCAACGTTAGACTGCTTTGATCTTTCCCAAAGTGTGAATTTTGTAACTCATAAGGGCCATATCCTTGATCTAGTCTGTTGCTCTGGTATTAGAACTTATAAGGTTTCTGCAGCAGAACTACCCATCTTGGACCATAAAGTTGTAATATTTAATGCTAATCTGCAACTTGGTAAATCAAAGGTGCAGCGTATGATGTCATATTGAAACATAAAGCATGTTAACCCAGAAGAATTTACTAGGTTAATTTTGGCTAGTCCCACCCCTGCCTCAGTATCCTCCCCCATGGAGCTGCTGGAATACTATACTAATTTATCTTCAGCGCTTGATTCCTTGGCCCCATTGAAAACACGAGCGGTCTCATTTGTCCATGCTGCCCCCTGGTATACACCTGATCTATGCAAACTCAAGGTGGCTGGTCGTGTTTGGAGCGCCTTTACACTAGGACTGGACTGGCTGTACATAAACAAATGTACTTTGAACATATGCTTCACTACAAAAATGCCCTCTCAATGGTGAAAACTTCTCATTATGCAAATATAATCCATGCAGGTGAAGGAAATACTAGACATCTTTTCAACAGTGAAAAGACTACTTCAGCCACCTGCACACAACATGGATAGTAACAGCACTAAAGAACAATGCTCAGCTTTTTTGAAGTTTTTGAATTCCAAAATTAGCACAATCCATGAACAGTTGTCTTCCGAAATTTCTACAAAGTCTGATTCAGTCAGCAAGTATTACAGAACTGTGTCCACCTTCTGTTTTAAGTGACTTTAGTCTTCCAACTGATAGTCATATTTTTAAACTCATTTCCAAATCTAATATGTCTACTTGTCATCTGGACCGTGTTCCAACATCCTTACTA
>BRDA01072159.1:0-12518 GCA_036984385.1 Crenuchus spilurus | reverse complement strand
GACTGTACATAAGTTCACACACTGACCATCCTGCTTTCACTGACCTACCAGCTGTACACCTTCGATCATTATTTCTTTTGGCCAGAGCCTTTTTTTTACAGCAGCTAAAACATCAGCATGAGCTTTAACTCTCTCATTTCAATGTTTGTAATGTTTTAAATTAGAATTTTATTTCAACTTCTCATATTTCTAAATGTTTATTGGTTATTTGACATTGTAGCCTGTGGATGAAGATTATGAAAATGTCTCTTTTGTGTCTAAAATGAACTATAAAGGATGTTTTTATTAGAATAAACAGTGTTTTATTAAAGTAAAGGTGCACAACTGGTAGGTCGGCAAAAGCAGGATGGTCTGTGACTCGGCTCTTCTTCTTATGTACTGTAGAGTAAAGAGAAACTCACTCAGTTATGTCATTTTAGCAAGTGCTGCACCTGGTTGACTTCTACCTAGAAGCACCAGGCACCAATCATTTGACCACAGTGAATCAAAATAAATGTGTGTATGTGTATACATATATATGTATATGTAATCCTGTTCAGGGTCGTGCCCTCTCTCCGGACACAAGGCAGGGCATTACAAACTATCCTAACCAAGCCCAGCACGAAGCTCCAATCCATAACTGGTTGTGTGTGCATAATGTTTTGCTTAATGATTGCTTATTCTTTTGCAGGAAGTTTGTAACCCATAAATTAACAACTTTAATGGCAATAGGCATGTGATTAAAGGAGATGAAAACCTTGGGGTAGAGCATGAGAGCATAATATGAAATAAAACCCATGGTCTATATGTTATGTTAAAGACAATATTAGAAGCCTCTCAACACAATTTGGTACCTATGGTACCAATAGAACCTTTGCAAATGAGCATCAATAAATCCTTGTTGTGCTGCTCTGTTTCCATTAAGCAAAGCCATTTGACTTCTGTCCAACAGGAGGAGCACCTACAACGCAGAGGGGTTTTTTGGGGTGCCTGCGTGCTCTCAGCATCAATGGAATGTCCTATGACCTAAATGAGCGAGCCAAGATGACCCCTGGGATGAATTCAGGCTGTCCGGGTCACTGCAGCAGTGATAGCCTCTGTCATAATGGAGGGAGGTGTGTGGAGAACAGGAACAGCTATGAGTGTGACTGCACGCAGACGGCCTTCGACGGACCCAAATGCAGAACAGGTCAGAACTTCAGTACAAGCCCGTGGGTTTAGATTAGTGTACACTGGTGTATGTTCTGTTAAGCATGAGCAGGTTTGGTCAGGGCTGATCAAGAAATATATATACAGTCATGTGAAAAACAAATTTCAGGACATTAAAAAACTGGTTCTCAGTAGGTCTTAAAATTAGGTAAATACAACCTCACACTAGGGCTGCCATGATTAGTCGACTAGTCATGATTATGTTGACTTTTAAAATAGTCGACGACTAATTTAGTAGTCGATGCGTCGTTTTCGTTTTTCTCTCCAAACTGCTTCCACTGCTGCGTCTGCCTTTCTGTCCTTGACGCACATGCGCAGTAGTGGTAACCGGGGTAGGCCGTGGATGACGTCACAGGACATTATACAGACACGCTCTGGTATCATGGCTACCCAGCAACGGAGCTCAAAAGAGTGGGATCATTTTAAGAAAATGAAAGAGAAACGTGTGCAATGTAATATTTGCAAGTCAGAACTTGCCTTCCACGGCAGCACAACTGCGATGCACGAGCACCTGAAAAGGAAGCCTGTTGTGGCTGATTGTGACGATGAAGAGGGACCGTCATCTCGGCAAGCTAAATTGCTAGTTAGCTGCTAAAATTAGCGTAAACAGAGAGTTAACTTGCTGCTTACTCATATTCATAGCTGTAAAAGTTAACATTAGCGATGACGATTTGATTCATTAGCCTTAGAACACATTCATGTGTTTTCTGTAACGTTATAACAGTCATGTGTTTGAATAGGAATGCTAATGCTAATGTTTCTTACGTTACGTTTCAGTGCTACGTTTACACTTTATGCTAAACAGTTAAATAATTGTTTGTTGCAACAAGCTGCATATTTCATAAAAGGTTTAATGAACTATGATCTTAATTGTTTTTATTTTTAGTTAGCATCAGAGGTGGGTAGAGTAGCCAAAAATTGTACTCAAGTAAAAGTTCTGTTACTTCAGAATAATATGACTCAAGTAAAAGTAAAAAGTACTCATCAAAATAATTACTTGAGTAAGAGTAAAAAAGTGCTTGGTGAAAAAACTACTCAAGTACTGAGTAACTGTCGAGTAACGTCTGTTTTATTTGTTAACACAAGCATTCAATCAGACAGACAAAAATACATCTTTAAGCAAATTAGAGTTAATCTATTCAATAAAATACATTTAAATTAATTAATTACAAAATAGCTTAAATTAAAATAATCCAAATAAATCCAAGTACTTCAATAAAAAAAATTATTAATAAATAAATAAGCAAAAGTAACACAAATTTCCAAACCTTTGTACTTTTCCATTAGGCTCTGCAGGCAGAAGTAAAACAAGGCAGCCCATAAAACTCTCATAATCTCTCTGTGTGTGTGTGTGTGTGTGTGTGTGTGTGTGTGTGTGTGTGTGTGTGTGTGTGTGTGTGTGTGTGTGTGTGTGTGTGTGTGTGAGACAAATCAAGCAGAAACAAACTCATTCATTTTTTTCATTATTCATTATCACACCCGCTTATTCCTTATCAGGGTCATGGTTAGTCCCCCACCCCCTCACCGGGCGCAGGGCAGGGCATTACATTAATCAACTAAGCCCAGGACAGGGCGCCAATCCATCGCTGAGTGACACACAGACACACACACACATGCATTTCATTTAGATTACCCAATTCACCTGATCTCCATGTTTTTGGACTGTGGGAGGAAACCGGAGTCCCCGGAGGAAACAAACTATTTCACCAAAGAATCACTCAGTGATGTCACTATTATACTTCAGCAGTAGTTGGTTCTCAAGGCTCTTGCAGTGAAGCTGTGATCATTTAGCAGAGAACAGGAGTCCTGCATGACTGAAAAGTCTCTCACAGGCTGCAGATGCAGGAAGACCTGTGTTGACTTTGAGTGACAGCTTCTTGGTGTGAGGAAAGGTGTGGAGTAGATCCATACCAGCATAATGTAGCTGCTGCTTTTTGTAAGGTAAACATGCTATCAGTATGAGGCCAATGGTGGTGTTCCTCGTCTGCATTGCCGACCGCTGATTCTGACATTTTTCATCCGTTTGCTATGACTGTAAAACTAATCCGTTCCACTTCTGAGATTGAGTATGGTCACGTGATGCGACTGCACAACTACATTTGATTGGTGAAACATAGTCACATGGTAGAGCCTTTGGAAGTCAGTCTCTCTGTTAAAATAAAACGCGAGGGGGATAAAAATAAGGACGTGTAGAATACGTAAGAGGTAAAAAGAAAAGTAACGAGCTCATTGTAGCCTAATGTAGTGGAGTAAGAGTACAGTTTCTTCTTTACAAATCTACTTGAGTAAAAGTAAAAAGTATAGTGATTTAAAACTACTCCTAGAAGTATATTTTTTTCAAAAACTTACTCAAGTAAATGTAACAGAGTAAATGTAACTCGTTACTACCCACCTCTGGTTAGCATATAGCTGAAATCTAATGACAGTTATATAATAGCAGCTGCATTCTAGTGCGATAAGCTGTATGTTTTATATTCAATCAACGTATGATCCGATTAGTTGACTAATCTTAAAAAATAATCAGTGATTAGTCGACTATAAAAATAATCATTTGTGGTAGCCCTACCTCACACAAGACACATCACTGTGTCTTTATTTATTTAACCAAAAGAAGCTACAATTGTGAAGCCATGTGTGGAAAAACTAAAAACACCCCATGAATCAGTAGCTTGTAAAACCAGCTTTAGCAGCAGTAACTTAAAGTGATCGTTTTTTCTGTTGGACTATATACGCCTTTCATATCATTCTGGGTGGATTCTGGTCCAGCATTTCAATTGGTTTGCGGTCTGGTTTTCTTTTTCAGACATTCTGTTGTAGATTTGCTGGTGTGCTTGGGATCATTACCCTGTTGCATAACCTCATTTTGGACAGATTGCCTCACATTGAACTCTAGAATACTTTGATATACTGAGATGTTCATGGTCCACTCAATGACTACAAGGTGTCTATATCCTGTGACTGTAAAACATGCCCAGCTCATCCACCACCGTGCTTGACAGTTGGTATGAGGTGTTTATGCTAATATGCTGGGGTTTTTGACAAACATGGAGTTGTATATTATGGCCAAACATCTCCACTTTGGTCTCATCTGTCTAAAGAACATTGTTCCAGAAGTTGTGTGGTTTGTTCAGATGTACCTTTGCAATGTTATGCCATGATGGCATGTTCTCTTTAGAATGAAGATGCTCTCTCATGGCAACCCACACTGGTGTTCTTAGGAAGTTATGATTCAAGGCTTCAGCCCCCATGAGGGCTGTGGGATGTGCTTGAAGATCTTCTTCCTTGCTGTCAGGGGGGTGAAAGGGTTGTTTGTCGATCGGTTCTGGGTTGGATATAAGACCTGGGGTTATTAAGAAAAGGCCCAGGGCTATAGCACTGTAGGCCTGCCCTAGTACCGCCCCTGCAACCCATCCAAACAAACATGAGCAAGAACATTGAACATACTTTTTAACTTTGTCTTTCACATGACTGTATATGTCTCACTCTACAGAGAAGATGAAATACTTTGTATTTCCATAACAGATATGTATTTAACTAAAATAAAAGTAATCTAAACTTGCATCAGCACATTAACTTATGTTTATGTGAATATTTCCACATTCAACATCATTGTTTTGTTCACACAGGAGAAAAATAAAGAAATGACATCAGGGGCTCATGTGGAAAAGGTGTAAAATATCTCTAAAAGCATGTGTGATTAAGAGCTGCTTATTCAGATGTGAAATTCACTAATGACTGACGACTGAATGGTCCCTTTGGTCTCAGACAGTAGGACTGAAGAATCCTCTAAAGTCTTTAAAATTGTATTCTGTCAGCAGAGAGAGGAGTGTGTTGGGATGATGGTGTCCTTGCTTCTCTCAGTTCTCCTCAGCTGCTTTGATATGGAGTTGGCAGGGCATGGAGGAGAAGCTTCACCTGCCAAGGAGAATCTAATTACACTGGCCACGCTTCTCCTTCAGACCCACCCAGTGACTGTCAATCAAATTAGTGATGTAATTAGTCTTTCTCTTTAGAATGTGGTCACAGATAGGGTCAAATTACAATGTGACTTGACAATAACAGCAGACGGGTGGAGAGTTTACAGAAGACTGAGCTGGACAGTTTACATCAATCTGTGGTGGGCATTTACAGCAGACTGTGGTGGACAGTTTGCAGGAGATTAGTGGACAGTTACTGTAGACTGGTGGACAGTGTACATTAGACTGTGGCGGACAGTTACTGTAGACTGGTGGACAGTAAACATCAGATTGTGGTGGACAGTTATTGTAGACTGGTCGACAGTATACATCAGACTGGTGGACAGTTATTGTAGACTGGTGGACAGTATACATCAGACTGTAGTGGACAGTTACTGTAAACTGGTGGACAGTATACATCAGACTGTGGTGGACAGTTACTGTTGACTGGTGGACAGTTTGCAGGAGACTGGAGAATAGTTTACAGTAGACTGGAGGACAGTTTCTGTAGACTGATGGACAGACTGTGGTGTGGACAGTTACTGTAGAATGGTGGAGAGTATACATCAGATTGTGGTGGGCAGTTACTGCAGACTGTCATGAACAGTATACATCAAACTGTGGTGGGCAGTTACTGTAGACTGGTGGACAGTTTGCAGAAGATTGGAGAATAGTTTACAGTAGACTTGTGGTCAGTTTCTGTAGACTGGTGGACAGACTGTGGTGTGGACAGTTGCTGTAGACTAGTGGAGAGTATACATCAGACTGTGGTGGGCAGTTACTGCAGACTGTCATGGACAGACTGTGGTGGCCAGTTTACATCACACTGTGGTGGACAGTTACTGTAGACTGGTCAAGAGTTTGCAGGAGATTGGAGAATAGTTTACAGTAAACTTGTGGACAGTTTCTGTAGACTGGTGGACAGACTGTGGTGTGGACAGTTACTGTAGATTGGTGGAGAATATACATCAGACTGTGATGGGCAGTTACTGCAGACTGTCATGGACAGACTGGTGGCCAGTTTACATTACACTATTGGGCAGTTACGCAGATCATGATGGACAGACTACAGAAGACTGGGGGATAGTTTACAGTAGACTGGTGGACAGTTTCTGTAGACTGGTGGACAGTATACATCAGACTGTGGTGGACAATTTGCAGAAGATTGGGGAAAAGTTTACAGTAGACTGGTGGAGATATAAAGCAGAGTGTTGGAAAATGACTGCAGACTGTGGTTAGCAAACAAGATAAAAAAATCATCAGTAATTCACATTGCTGCAGTGAACTGTTTCCCTAATTAGATGGAAAATCGGTAATGAGGAGGAAAAGATGCTAATGCCTTTTTTTCTGATCCATCTGATTGAAAGTGATGCAGCTCAGCTGTTGAAGCCTGCACTCACATTCTATATTTGGTTGGAGATGATAATCTCTCTAAAGTAAAAGATGTGTTAGGATATCACCTCATCTATCTCTGTCTGTTTGTCTGTCATAGCTATCTCTGCTTTCTTTGAGAGAGGAACTTCTGTAATGTACACCCTTAAGGAGCCATTCTCCATCATATGGAACCACGATGCCAAACAGCTTCAGAGCAGTTCACATTCTGAGGCTGTCAAATCTCGGGAAAATGTGGCATTCAGGTTCTTGACCAGAAATGCCCCAGCATTGCTGTTGGCCGCTCAATCCCAGGACCAGCACTACATGGCCATTACGCTCACTCAAAATGGTAAGAAATAAGTATTTACTAATGAAAAACTCTTAAATATAACTGTCAGCATCACCTGTTATAATAAAGACATAGAGGCAGTGAGGGGCTTGCAGAGTGAAAGGATTGTACTACAAGATGTCTTATACTCTTGCCTTGTTACGGGACAGGTAGCTATCCAGATGGAGTGGGAGAGTGAGATCCCCCCAAAAGTCTTGGTTTGCCTATGGATTTACAAGCATTGGCAGATCAGCTCAAATCATACTGGGGACATAACCCAGGCCGGGGGATGCGGGATTTATAGGCTGCCTGCCAAATCACATCAGCTGCCAGGGGATGATAAAAACTACTGGGGAGGCTGGGACACAGGCAGACTTCCTTCCTCTTTTCTTTATTAAAAGCAGGGCATTCCACTAGAAAATGACCAGTTCCCAGGAGAAGTTCTCCCAGGAGGAGAACTACATAAGGCAGCCTGGCTATTTTGACAGAGCCTTTTTTAAAGCTATGTCACAGCTGAGAGCAATGACCGCTCATGACTGGCATTAGCAAATCTGAAGAGGATGGCCCAATGACTGCAGCAAACCAACCCTGACCGCTAACAATAAGACAGCATTAGCTAATCAAAGGAAAGGGGCTGACTCTCAGGAGCTACTCACTGCACATCTCGGGGTGGTCCCTTAAATACCTACTAGTTCTAATTTGTAAAAAAAATAATACTTGTTGATCACATATTACCAAGCATGCAGTCATGATACTATTAGAGTGGCCAAATTAGCTGATACTACTGCAACTGTGGGAAGCTCTGCCCTTCAGAGCCAATCAGTTTGTTGGTATATGCATAATAATCAATGATTCATGCTGGGACAATATTGTACTAAAGGACCTGGTGAGTGATTAACATTAGGATCTTTTCATTTTAATGGGATTTTTTCAATGGGGTAGAGCTGTAGAGCCACAATTAGTTTTGCTACATGGTGGGCTTTCTCCTGGCAATAAAATCTTAGCCAGTGATAAATTGCACATGACTGACCATGATAGGAATGCAGAGAATTGGCTTGTTAAAACTGATTGGTACCACCTTCAATGTGGTGGTCATGAGGACAATTTTCTGTGTGTCTGTCCATGAGGAATGATGTAAAATCAAACATACAAGGAAAAAATCCAAATGATGGCTGTGGTTAGTATAATGAAAGACAGAAGTAGAAACTGAACTGTAGTTTTACATTAAAAAACACAGAAGTTAAAGGTGAATAGAAGTCTACAGAGAAATATGCTTTTTGGCACCAGACAAGGTTTAAACTGTAGGGTTTGCCAGGTACGCCCAACCAGCAGAACCCTACACCCCTGCATGTCTTGCCAAGATGGTTGCCAAGTGGACAGATCTGACTTGGTTGGAATAATTACCATATGTCCAACATATTCTTGGCAACATGCTCAACATATTCTTCTTAGAAACTAAAAATGAGCAGGAACTGGTGAGCAGAGATACGAGATAATTAAGCCAAAAACGCAGAATAACAGCACATAAAAGTTGCTTCAAATTGGCACATTCCCATCCGTCCCGGTGTTAAGTGCTCATCATAGTTCTCCCAAAAGTTTGTGATGGTTGTATGAAGCTGAAAGCACATCTGGCTGTAATTTGGAATAGTTTATTCAACTTTGTAATGGTCAACATGTTGGAGAAGCGAAAGCATTCCCAAATAGCATACAGATGTGGGCCACTTCTGACTGAGAAATGGCACTGCTGGCCCACTATCAGCACTGGTAAACTGCATGTGAGCCAAATATGGCTCTTATATTGAAATACACATTTCGCCCACATGTGCCATAACAGATGTGGTCCACTTCTGGCAGAGATATAACAATGTTACCCAAATATGAGCCATAAGTGACTAACTTCTGGTCCAGATTTGGCCCAGTTGTGTGTGCTTCACATTTAGCTGATATGTCGCCCTAATCTGGTGTATATGTGGCCCACATCTTGCAACAGGGAGTGGTCCAACCAAGTGCCATCAATCTATGCAGAAAGTGGGCCAAATTAAATGGGGAATGAGGGCCAGATGTGAGCCAAAATAATTTTGCTATCTGGGATGAGGCTGAAACTGATGGACCGGGACCACCGACGGATTTCACAGCTTGTGAATGAAAATCTTTTCACTTTCAGACAAGAATTACTTCTAGAAGTCAACGCAGGTCCCTCACAACCAGTTTGTGAAAGAACTCTCCACAGAGACCTGCAGAACATCAACATATGGAGCAGAGTGGAGGAAAAGGCCTTCAGCCTTGTGTGCTGTCACCACAATTCTGAGGAGAATGTCCTGTAGACTGGCATTGTTACCACTGCTGGTAGACCTGTATGACTGTACACTTCATACACCTGCACATTCAGCTACTTCCTTCACACCCTGACCTTTAGCTCTTCTCAATCTAGGAATCATATCACACACCCCACAGGTATTTATAGCCTGATGCCAATGCATAATTGGGGAGGGAGCTCACATACCTGAGTGAGAAACATGAGGGCTTTCTCAGTTAATCCTGAGCAGAGCAGCACTTGGCATTCCTCCCCACTGCTCACTTTCTCTCCATTTTTATTGGTCAGCAGAGGAGAGTGAATCGCCATCTCCTCAAGTGGCCATGACTGGCTTTCATAAATCCTTTACAGCAGACAAGAATCTGTGGAGGGTGTGAGCGAGAGAGAGATAGATTAGGGCAGGTTTATACTGGAGTAGTATTGCTTACCTGAGAATTGGTAAAGATTTTCTGAGACAAGAAATGTAACAGCGACAGCCTTTCTGTGCTCAAACTGAATCACTAAATCCCAGCCTATGACCATTGTATTATATCCATAGAAAATCATTACCAGTAGAATGGGACACTCTGAAGCTGGACATGACCCTGAGGTCACCGTGCCCAATGCTAAACATCAACTATAGGTTTATTAATCCCCCCAGCATTGGGGTGTGTAGCAGTGGAACTGTGTTCTCTGGAGTGATGCAGCTCCATCCAATACTTTTGGGATAAGCTGGAGCCGAGTTTGTGATCCAGAACTAATCATCCAACATCAGTACCCGACCTCACAGCACTGTTCCTTCAGTTGGACTTTCTGTTAATACTTTTTAAAGTTGACATTGAACAAAACTGTATTTGCTGAAAAAATTGTATCTGATGAAACCCCACTAGGAGCAAAGTTGTAAAATACCTGTTGTACACACATACAGCATCATCAACTAAAATTATATGCGTGTATCAAATGATGAACAGCCATTGTTCCATTCAGAGAATGTCCCCTAACCCTTGTGGTGGTCTGTTATAAACTACGTTTAGTCTATGTTCACATTACCAGGCTGAAGTGACACAAATCAGATTTTTTTTGCCTTAATGTGAATCAGATCTGTTCTTTTCAGGGCTATGTCGACGTGTCAAATCTGATCTTTTCAAATCAGATTTGAGTCAATTTTGCTATGTTCAGACAGCCCAAATCTGCTTTCTGGCCTATTTACATTGTATCCGGATTGTATCAAACCACATGAAATCAGATTTTTTCTAATTTGATCCACAATTGGAAGTGGTTTGTAATCCAATTTCAATCAGAACCGTCTCAGTTTGGAAACTCTGACACCAGAGTAGAATCCCAGATTGCCAGGTCCTGAAAAACTCACCATCCAACTGTCTGACAGAAAGCCATGCTACACAAACTTAAACTAAAACTAAATCTAAAGAGTGTATTTTAGGAAGTTATAACTGCTTTTTATTACTCTTAAATTTTTTTTAGTCTTACTCTAATCTACCATGGTACATTTTAAAGTAGTCAAAAAAATAACACCCCACCACCTCTGAAATTTTACCCATGAGTACATTAAATAATGTAACGGGAAAATCACAAATCTGGCAACTCTGAAACCACGTCACCGGCGTGTCTGTAATTACTGATGCCTGCACTGTTACCACACAAACCCAGACAGACAGACTTGTGATGTGTGGACAGACAAATCAGATCTGATCTCTTATTAATAACCGTGTGAACAGTCATCTCAACAGATCTGATTTGAGAAACTAATCCGATTCCCCTGCAGTCTGAACACTAGATAAGTACCTATTCACTAGCATGTCTCTTGGATGTGACCAGTAAAATCTGATTTCTTTTTGCATGTATGCATGTGCATAGTGCTGAGGCAGTGCTGGCTGCTGCTGTTTACACACACGGCTGCTAAAACAGCAAAAGCAGCCGACTGACTTTTATTCACCTTTTCTATCTGATAATGCACAGTCTACCAGCTGTTTACTGAGCTAAACAAAATCACACATCAGCTACTAACACATCTGTTTTACCAGTTTAATACAATCAGTAGTCTCACAATTACAAGGATGCCAGATCCCCAAAACACACCTTGCCCATTGTCTTACAGAAATTCACAAAGGTAACAAAAAATCTGATATGAGTACTGAGGTGAATGTAGGTTGAACAGTGTTGACTATGCTCATTAATACTGAATAAATTTACCTGTTGAGCAATGGAGTATTTGATTATATTGTATATTTTTCACTGTAATCTCTTTGCTAATGAAATTGTTTTAGTTGCTTTACTTTATCATTAAATGATAAATCAATAAAAGTATCATTAATTCTATAAGTGTTATTGTTCCTTTTCAGGCAGTTTGCAAATCTGGTATAAGCTGAACCAGGAGAGGGGTCCTGACACTTTCAGCCCAAAGTCAGGCAGCCTAGCTGATGGTCAGTTCCACTGGGTCAGAATGAACCGAGAGGGAAAGGAGCTTTATGTCCAGGTGAGTCTGACCCGCACTTGTCTTTTCCTGCTTAAACATCTACCAGAACCCTGAACATGCTAAGGGTTACTAACTACTCCATTCATTTCCAACCTGTCTCCTCTTATTACTGTCTCACTGGTTATCACTGCATTTGATTTACTCCGCAAGGAAAAGTTACATTATTTAGTGAATGGTCTACGTTTAATCCTGATATGAGAGATTTCATCCTGAATATGTCACATTTCAAATTGTTCAACTATTTAATGTAACCTTGGAAGTCTCTTCATAGCAGCAGCATCTTTACAGGAATATCAGTGTGACCTCGTCTAATGAATCTTCATTTTTCACTAAGTGGGATAAATGATCAGTGTTTGATCCGCTGTGTGCTTTCAGGTCGATAACACAATGACGCAGCAGTACAGTCTGTCTCCAGGCTCTGTGCTCACACCGATGAGGATGTTAACTTTAGGGAGAGTACGAGGTGAGTTCCAGCACTGATGAACAATGTTTTCTCTTCTGCTTCTTCCCTGTGTGCAGTTCTTTATATTACAGAGCCGAGCTGAGAGGAAAGAGGAGCTCACAATCACTGCTCCTATAATTGTCATCAATTATAATGAGCAGTTTCTGTATTCTCTCTCTCTCTCTCTCTCTCTCTCTCTGTCTAGCTCTCTGTTTCTCTCTCTATCTCTTTCTCTCTTTAGCTCACTCTCTAAACTTGCAAACTCTCAACTCTTCAAACTTTCAGTTTTAGGTGTGTGTTTAGTCTGTCAGGTTAGAGTCAGGTGTGTGTTTGGTCTCAGTTTAGCATTAGGTGTGTGTTTGGTCTCTCAGGTTAGAGTCAGGTGTGTGTTTGGTGTCTCAGGTTAGAGTCAGGTGTGTGTTTGGTCTCTCAGTTTAGCGTTA
>BRDA01072158.1:7145-33934 GCA_036984385.1 Crenuchus spilurus | reverse complement strand
TATTGACATTTGCCATCTCCACATCATTGCATTCAGTTTTTATTCACAATTTGTATAGCGTCCCAACTTTTTTGGAATCCGGTTTGTAAATATATTTTTAGCTTTTTGTGAGAGGAGCCTAGAGACAGGCCAGTACACCAGGAGACATGGGGGGCGTAGGAGGGCAACAACCCAGCAGCAGGACCGCTACCTCCTCCATTGTGCAAGGAGGAACAGGAGGAGCAGAGCCAGAGCCCTGCAATATGACCTCCAGCAGGCCACTAATATCCATGTTTCTGCTCAAATTGTCAGAAACAGACTCCATGAGGGTGGTATGAGATTTTGAGTATGATTCCAAATCCAGACCTCCAAGGGGTAATACTTTTTATTTATATAGATAATTTTTATGTTATGTTGTTCTTAACACATTCCACTATGTAATAAATATGTAAAAAAATTAAGATTTTCAACTGGAATATTTTATTCATTGAGATCAAGGATGTGTTATTTTAGTGTTCCCTTTATTTTTTTGAGCAGTATATATATATATTCTCACAATTCCAGTACTTTATAATTAGCCCAAGTTCCTGAATAAACAGCATTATTTGTCCCTAATTAAGTAAATAAATCAGAAGTCTATTCAAATCAGACTACCATTCCTCTCAGGGAAGAAAAAAACCTGAGAGGCAACTGGTACAATGAGTCATGCATAATGTTGCTATTATTTACCTCATCTCATGTTATTCAAAATGCAAAAGTCAGTCTTGGCCTATTCAAATTGTGCATCCCTAATATTTACTGAAATTCTTAGTCCCATACTGATCAGAATATCATACAAAATGTCAATGTAATGTAGCATGTATGTCTGAGATCAAACCCAGTATAGTTACTGTTTGTCAGACTGGGTGTAGGGATAAGTGAACACAGCTGAAGAGAGCATACTAAATAATCCCTTGTGTGCTGGTGAGGAAGTGTGGTGATTCAGAGAACAAATATTGCACAGAGAGTCAGAGAAAGCTGTCAGGAAAATGCAGAGAGTGCTTAGAGTGTGTTATAAACGCACACAGCGTTTTAAGTGTTTTCTTCTCTCAGCTCTACAGGAGAAAAGAATCTGGAGAAAGCTACTCTCCCACAGACCACACACACAGTAATCACAAAGCAGTGACATCATCACATTAATATAACCGGGCACATGAGAGAGAAAGAAAACATGCTGACATAGTTGTGTTTCAATTAAATGATAATTAATACAATTAAGTAAGAATTAGTCATGCATTACATCTGCATTTATGCATTTATATTTTTCACTGACAGATTTGAGATTGCATTCAAATATAAGTCCTGTTGCTTTTTATCTTAAAAAATGACCAAATGTGGCATAAACACGGTGACAAGGCTGTATGCACAGTAAGAACCTGCATGTACCAGTTTGATGTAATACATGATAGTTTCACTATAAGAAAAAAACTAATAAAAAATTAAAAACCTCAATCCCATTCCCAGGCAAGCACACCGCATTATACCAGCAAGCCCAAGAGAAAGACTCCTAACATCATCTGAACATGTAACAATTTGCTTTTTATAACATTTAGTAATAATTCAATAAAAGTTATAATTCTATAAATGCATTTACTAATAGTATAAATATACATTAAAACAAAAACCTAACATGTTTGTAACACCCACACACACCCCTATCTATCTATCTATCTATCTATCTATTTATCTATCTATCTATCTATCTATCTATCTATCTATCTATCTATCTATCTATCTATCTATCTATCTATCTATCTATCTATCTAATGCATGCAATAGGTACTGTATTGATATGCATTTGACTTTGATATGTATATATATATATAGCTAAAAATGAAATGACCTGAAACTGCCAAACCAAAGATTTGTTCTGTCCACTTGTCAAAATAATGAACAAAAATGGTAACACATTACACCAAATGCCAACAGAGGACAATTATATCAGTGCACTGTCCTTCCTGAAAAAATTGCAGTCAATTCAGTACAGCTTAAGAAGCTTAGATACTGCTGGGCCATTTTGCCCCTGTTCAAGCACCAGATTGAGAATACACACAGACACAAACACAAACACACACACACACACACAGACACAAACACACACACACACACACACACAGACACAAACACACACACACACACACACACAGAGACACACACAGAAAGCCACACAGAGACACACACCTCAAACCTACAAAGACTACCTTCTACCTACAAATTCTACATCCCTACCAGTATTCATCCTTCATCCCACTAAATAAATAGTAGTATTCGGCATGCACCATATATTCACATGCCATAGGATTTGCCAGCATTCAGCATACAGTAACAGAAATGAAGGGCTGTTGTGAAGGAAATAGACAGAACACCAGAGGAGTGAGTGAGCAGAATAATATTAGAGCACATTTACAGGGGTTTGGGTTAGAGTGTGAGTGTGTGTCTGTGCAGGTAAAAGGCTGAGAGCATTCATTATCTACTTTTTAGCAGGTCAGACAAGGCCATAGTAATACTCTCATTACTGAAAGTAGGACATTAACACACACACACACACACACACACACACACACACACACACACACACACACACACACACACACACACACACAGCTTCTCTGTTGGAGTGTAGGAATAGGAATGCATCTGCTCATAAATATTCATTCATGTTGATAATTATAAATAAATACATCATGTCTTAAACCTTAAGCAGACTTAAAAATCATTGATTATTGGCTTGGAAGAATACTTAATATGCACAGAAACTTTAATTTATGTGCAGAAGCTTTATACTTCACACTGACTCTTCACACTCAAACATTACATTTATAAAACTTGCCTTTGAATGTTTATTTAGGGAACCAAAGTAGCTTTTGTCCATCTAAAGTTATGTTTTTTGTACACGTACTTTAAAAATACTATATTGCCACCAACAACCTACACTTTGCAATATCTCCAGTAACAATAGTAATAATTCAGTAATAATTTGTGAATAGTATGCTCACCAGGAATTATTTAAATGCTCTAAAAAAAAGTAAAAAAAAAAAGTAAAGAGACCTGTATATAATTTCAGCAGTCAGGGTTTCCTGTGCATATGCAAATATGTTATGTTACTCTATCCAAAAACAAAATCAAACAAGTGTTACAAGCTTTTAAGCTCCTATTAATCTGACAAATATTATGTTTGCAGTCTATGAATATAAAGCTGTTAATGGCAGACAATTATATTGTATAGTTTATACAACATATGTACATACATATATTCTTCAGAAAAATGTCAATTTACATGTAGGTAATGAATTGTGCTGTATGTTTATGTTCTTCACTTCTTTGTGGGACTACTCAAGGTGTGTTAGATGTGAGGTTAAATAGCTCCCCAATAAAGCTCCACTCTTCATTTTTCACTACAGTCATGTTTTCTGAACTTTATAAACATCAAAGGCACTTCTAATTGAGAAAGTTAAGATGTTTCAATAATGGTTGATGAGGTAAACCACAATACCTTTTCACTACACAACTTCAATATGAAAAACTAGGAATGCAATTAATTTTGCCATTTAAAATTACACAAAAAGGAAACAGCAGGAAAAAAATCAAACAACTTGTAAAATTAAAGGAAAAAATTACAGAGCTAACATAATGGGTTAACATCCAATTAGTTGCTGGTTTCTACGTAGTTTTATGCAGAGTGATGTAAATGCTTCCAATAATTGGTTATGATCTGTCTGTTCATGAAGGCTGCAGTTCATAAGTATAATAAAAACACCGGTAGATGAACAAAACTGTTCAATAATTTCACTCCTTACACAAAGTCGGTAATTTGCTGGTTTATTTCAACCAATCTGTGCTGTGCTTTTTAAGGTATACATACTGAAATCAGTATATATCAATCATGGATAAATCAAGGATATAAAAAAAAGAGTTTATCCTGATCTTGCTGGAGTACCTGGAGGCTTTTTCCTAGGCTTTAGAGCATTTCTGAGAGAATTTGATTGCCTTCACTCACAAGTGGTCAGGATATGTGGATGATCACCACGTCATTTCATCCCCAACTCATCTCAAAAGTACTGGATGGAGCATCATCACTACAGAGAACACGGCTCCACTGCTCCACAGCTCAATGCTGGGGGGCTTTATATCCTTCTAGCCCACACCTGGATTTATATATAGTAGACATTCATGTTTATATGCTCAACAGAGTCCTATTCTATTGGCGGTACTTCTCTACAGAGACTAGACCAGCTTTGTGTGTGTGTGTGTGTGTGCGTGTGTGTTAGTGTGTGCATTTGCACATCTGTCACAGCAATGGGTGCAACTTAAAAGAGCTGAATGCATTCATTAGAAGGGGTGTCCACAAACATTTGGATATATAGTACAGTGTATATATGGCACCCGTGATACATTCAGACAAGTATATTGTGGCATAATTTAGCTTGATAATTATGACATATTGTGAACACCTGTTGCTTTGTGTACTAAAATGAAATGGAAAGCATCTTTCAGCTTACAGTTTCATCTTCATTTCTCTTCACAGAAGGTGAAACGGTGAGAATTATTCTTTATTGATTCAGAGGGACATGAAGCACCCAAACAAACTCAGGGATACCCCAACCCATGGCATCATTGCTGAATATGCTGGCTTTCTCAGCTTTAGAGCCAGCACACACACACACACACACACACACACACACACACACACACTCTGGCACAAGAATACTGCCTGCAGTCAGCTAGAGAGAGACAGTCCTGACAGATACAAATATCCCTGGCCTGCTATGAATTATTTAAAGCAGTCATTAGAGTAGCCAGTTTCAGGCACACACACACACACACACACACACACACACACACACACACACACACACACACACACACGTCCTCTAAAAACAACACAAGGCAGAGGCGGTGAGGGAGTCTCCGGGGAGGGCTGCAGGAAAATAGAGACACCAAGTCTGACCATGGTACAGAAGTACTGCAGAGAAGAAAAACAGATACTGAGGATGACGGGAGGAAGGGAGCAAGGAGGAAGAGGAGGAGGAGGGCTTGAGGGGGGTCAGACTCTGTTGAACATAGTTATACACTCCCTGTGTACAGACAACAAGGAATGTGTAGAGAGAAAAGAGAAGTATGACTAAGGCACGCGATTCTAAAAGCTGGAGTGGCCTGGATTAAGGGCAGAGGGAGCACACTAGGGAGTGCAGAGGGGATGAAAGACAAAGAAATTGAGATATGAGAAAAAATAAAGGAGAGAGAAAAATGGTCCCACAGCTCCTAAGTCAAGAGGACATTGGTTTAAGGACAGGTAAGTTCACTTAGAGGGAGAAGAGAGCGAGGTAGGGAGAGAACAATAAACAAAGAGTATTCTGTGCTATTTGGGAAGTGTCCACCCCACATATCTCAACAAGATTACATTTGGAACCATCTATTAAAATGCCAGTAAGAGAACAAACTGTGCTTAGATTGCAAAATATAAATAAGACCAATAATGTAGGAAAAAAAGATATGTACTGGTGAACATCCAGTCCATTGTAAATTTACCCAGTTAATATCTGCACAAGATGTAAAAAAAAAAAGTCATTACTGAGCCGGAAAGAATCCAAGGTCAGTGTTCTGTCTATACTTTAATTTCAAATTCAAAGCTTTTAATTCACACCTGTCACACTTACCTTCACCACCATGACTCAAAAACAACCCAAACTACACCACTAAGCTGCCACTCATTTGCTTTCAACTCAAACCTGACACCTGATACTTTTCCCTCTATTCAATTCTGACTTCAAAGCCAGCTATTTCCACATGACATCCAGTATATTACAAAGGTCTGGCCAAACCAGCCCAAATCCCCATCTTAAAATAAAATGACATCATGTGTTATGGATTACATTCATTATAGTGAACCATGAGAGAGATCTGACTCTACAACACTCTTCATTTTACTGTCGCTATATGGGGAAAACATTCTTTAGAATTTCTGAGACATTCTCAAGCCCAGCAACCCCCAACAGTGAATGTGTTTTACAGTTAAATATTAATTTGTCTGTATTTTTGATCTTTTTTTTTTGCCAACACAAGTTCTATGCTTTTTTTATGCATATTTCTATATTTGCAGACATGTTCTGATAAAAGCAACACTGTGAAGCCAGTGATTCTCCATTCAGTAGAAATTGTAATCAGGTTTAAATATAATTATTTAAATATTAAAATTACATAAACTAAGCAACTGTTCCTGAAAGAAAGGGTTTGAGATGACATTGTGCTCACAATGAGATAAACAAGCAGCCTGCAGTCACTGGGGCTGCCTCATTTTAAATAAACAAATAAATAAAAATCAATTGCTGACTTGTGTAGCTTTCCTAACAGGCTGTAAGCCTTAATTGAGGTGATGAATGCAGATTGTGTCCAATACACTCCCTGCAAAACTCTTTGGATTTCCTGTTAGCTGGGAGAGAAGCAGAGCGCTGTAGTGGCTAATAATCAAAGCCTGGAAGGGAAGAGTGATGAGGACATTAGCGTGGTGCCTAGGCCAGGCTGATTGAGGTGGCTAGGCCGGCCAGCTACAGGTGTAGCAAATTGCACATGTGCATATCAATGGCAGCAGAACAACGGCAAGGCTGAATGCCTACCTGCTCAGCTATGTCAAGCACGAGATTACTCTCTGAACTTTCAACGTTTTGATTGCTTGCTCGAGGTTCACAATGAACATAGGTTTAGAAATAAGGCAATCTAATTGCCCTAAAATATTCCATTGCGTAAATGTGGCCTCTGGTCATCGCTGACTGATGCATGCCAGTAGTGGGGGGATATTAGACAGCTGTTTTCCCTTGATGGCCAATAAGCACAAACAAATGTTTTCTATTCAGCACAGTATGTGGGAACCCAAGCAGAAAAACGGTTTAAACCAGATTAAATAAGCATGCTTGTGTATCTATGCTTGTGTCTATAGACAAATTGTACTTTGTTCCTGGTGTGTTTTGGGAGTTCTTGTTATTTAATACATCACAACACAAAAGTCCACACATTTCTGCTTGTTTAAATAATAGTGCTGCCAAGTTAATTCCAACACCAAGTTAGTTGGTTCCAAGTTAGTTGGTGACTATATGGATAGTGATTCTTCAGAACATCCAGTCTTCTGTTTCAGTCTTAACGTTTGTTGCTGGCCTGTTCACAATTACACTGCGCCTTTGTTAATTTCAACTATTCCAAGCATAAGTGCATTTTCAAGTGAACTGGTTCATCTCATAATGCATCCAAAATCACAGTCTTAATGTCTTTAAAAGGAAGCACCTTATATGAATATTTTTCCTGTTTTCAACATACTCCTCTTTCCTCTCCTCCACCACCAGACTGGTCCCAGCTCTGTTGTCCAGGGAGTAGGCTCTTGTAGGATATGTGAGGGTCAAAATACCTCAAGACCTGGGCCTAAAATTGGGCTCTTATCTTGTTAAGACTAAGAATTTGTGTTATTCAAATTGTACACCACATCAAAGATTAAACTATGATTTTCTATCACTCCATCACTACTTTTGAGTCTTTTTGCCAGAAAACTGAGATGGTTAACTAGTGTTCTACTGAAAGGTGAGGCTTGATTTGGTCAAGAATCCAATGATTTCTAAATATAGACTAAAACTTACTGTGTTATGTGCCTGTTGAAGGGGTAGGGCACTCAACGCGACCCTGACCAGAATTAAGTGGAAGATAATGGAAGGATGGCTTATTGTGTTAAGTCATATAAAAGGCTAATGATGTTGCCTCTTTCTGATACTAGGTTAAGAGACTAGGCTGTACAAACACTCGACCGTTACATTCTTTTGAGCATTTGGTTTTTCTGTAATGATCATAAGGGAATAGAAGTTCATGGCTGTGATAGCTGTTGTTTTTTTATTTCCTGAACAACCCCTTTCTGACTTACTGACTAATGAGGGTTATTTGAAAGACATGTCAGATCCATTAGAGATGACCATATGACTCTTATTGCTGGCTTTCTTTCATTCCGAATGCTGCCCATAAAAGGATCAAAGATGCTTTGAGGTGATGCTATTTGCACAAGTGGACCACCAGCATTGATGAGAGGTGGAAAGACAGTCAGCAGGTCTCTTCATCTGTGAAGTCCGTTACCTCAGCGCCACTGTCAGAGTTTACATATTAATTACATGAACCACCGCCAAGGCCAATTCCACTCTGTTGGTTAATTCATGCAAAGAGGATCTAATTCTAACATAGAAGCTCCACTGAGGGCATGCACATTCTAGCTGAGGTCAGACCGAGGAGGTGAAATGAGAAGAAGCTGCTGCAGCAACTTAATTAAACACAGTGGACAGAAACGGGCACAGAGTACTGCTACAAAGGCCAAAGAGTAATACCTCATAGTTCCACTATAGGAGTCCCCATGGCCTTCACATTTCTGTGATTTCCCTGAGCCAAAATGGCCAATTTAACTCCATGACTAACTTGACTTAAACTAAGTTAAACTGTGTTACAGTGCAGTATGGGAAATATATAGTCAAACATCAAGACATTACAAAATTGTGAAAAAAAGTTAATTTGTGTTCATAATTTATTTCAAAAAGGTAAACGTCATATTTTCTATTCATTCAATGCAAAATAACATTTCAAGCATTTGTTTTAATGTTGATCAAAATGGCTTATAGCCCATGATTTGTCTGGTCAATCAACCAAAGTAATATCATGGCCAGCAAACCATTTTGAAATAGTTTTGACACTGTGAGCTGTTACGTCCTGCTGGAGAAGAAAACCAGCATCTCCATAAAACCCATCAGCAGATGGAATCATAATGTGCTCTCAAATCTCCTGATAGCCAGCGGTGTTGACTTTGAACTTGATAAAACACAGTGGACAAACACCAGCAGAGTATATGGCACCTCAAACCATCACAGACTGCAGAAATTTCACACCTTGGATTCCCTCCACTCTTCTTCCAGACTGTAGGACCTTGATTTCCACATGAAATACAACATGTAATTTTATCAGAATAAAGAACAGTTTGGACCATTCAGTGGTTCTTTTTCTCTTTAGCCCAGGTAAGACACTTCTGATGATGTGAATGGTTCAGGATTGGCTTGACATTAGGAATACAGCAGTCGTAGCCTGAGAGATACATGGTATTAATATTGTTTGAATAGTCATTTACTGAAGCTGGATTTTTTGTATATATGATTTGAGTTATAAGCCCCACAGATCAACATTAAAATAAAAATAAGGTTTGTAATATGTCACTTCACATGTAATGAATATAAAATATATGACCATTTATCTTTTTCAATTATGAACAAAACTGAACTTTTCACAATGTGCACTGGTCTCCTTTACGGGGGAAATGTCCTGCAGATACAATAATACGAATTGATTCAGTTGCTCTGTTGGCTATAGAAAGTCATCAGTTTCCTACTGAACAGAAAGAGGGAGTGATGAAAGGGAAAAAAGAGAAATGAAGGGATTGGAGACCAGAGGTAGGAAACACATCTAATTGATTAGTGATTAGAGGATTTTGTAGCTTTATCGAGCATGGTTGATGCCCTAGGACAAATAACCACCTACCATTCTTTACAATGCCCCACTGACTGCTATTAAACTGGGAGGAAAACATGTGTAGAAATACTTATTGCAACACTGCAGATCTGGCTAAATCTCTCGACTCTACAACTCTTTTTGGACTCCGTATTGTCCTACTTAAGCTAAGTCTCAGCTGTCTCTACTGCTGAGACCACACTGACCTTTCTTTCTTTTCCACCAGGTTAAGCTCCAATGGTTTCTGCCACCTTAGCTTAGCATATATTAAGAAAATCGCACCATGGATTAATATCTGGGAATGTGTAAAATATACCAAGCTGTTACTGCATAATAGTTTTGCATTACATATGCATGCATTTTCATTATTTGTTGTGAGAAATCTACATATTGTGAGTGAAAAAGATGCAGAGAAAGATATTTTGCTTAGCAATAAGGCTATTGAGTAGTTGTCACTATCTGGGAATGGCTCAATAATTTGGGATTAGGAAACAGACAATGTTGTGTGAATATACATTGACAGCAAACAGCTGAGGGTCCCAAAATCTGGCTTGTCTCTTTGCTGTGTGTCATCATTTAGAGTTGATCAGCACAGGTCGCTCGGTGTCTGTCTCTCACTCTGAACAACACATCAACTGGTGCAATCATATCTTTCCTCACACCTGCTGCCTGCAAGTGTTCCCTCGAGATGTGGCATCAGCACAGGTAACAGGGGCAGCCCTTATCTTTGACCAAAGCTGAGGTAACAGGGCCATCACTAGAGCTGGGCTGTAGCCATAAGAATGGGGGCAGCGTTAATGTTAGATAGTGATAAGAACTGTTCAAACATTAAACTTGTAAAATCACTATTACAGATTTGTAGTAAAATGGTTACGATAGGGCATCTCTTTCAATAGTTTAAATGATGCTTGACTTGTATACATAATTATCATCTGGCCTACTGATGCAGTTTGTGTTAGTCATCCTCTAGCCTTTCATCAATGGTCACAATCACTTGTATGGATATTTTTAGGTAGCAGTCTACCACTGATACTGACGTACGTAAGAACGTCATTCGTGTCTGAAACACACTTAACACACACTAGCACGATATGACCATGTCAGAGTCACTGTTGTGCTGAGAATGGTCTATCACATAAATAATATCTTGGCAACTGGGAGCTGGCCAACAACGAAGTAGAAAGAGGGAGGCTGATAAACAGAGCTTCAATCTTTAAATGTATATCAATATAATCATATATGGCCTTCAGACCTATGTATGTAGTTTTATATATAAGGCTTATATGGTAAATGTTTATAGTAAAATGGCCAGTGAGCAGACATACAATTTAATGCTTGTAATATTGTTGTACTAACAATGCCCCTAGAGATTAGTATCATCAGTCTAAGACATTCTAATTGTCATATTTTAGGGAGGCTTTGTATTTTAGAGTGCCATTCTTATGGTCAGCACGCATGAAAGGGCCATTGTTATTCAACCGCTTCATGCTTTTCATTTAATCCCTTCTTTAGCTGTTTTAGATTAGACAGGCAATGTTCCCCATCAGGGATAGCACTCAAACACTATACCAAAAAGAATCCTTGAACAAGGCTTCTACCTCTGAAATATTATTTCAGCTGTTAGCTGCTGTGGATAAGAGATCTGCCAAATGTAAAATGAAATGTGCCTTGGTAAATAACTTTAAAAGTTTAATTGTGTATAGAAATCACATTGAAAATTGACTTCTGCCCTGCTTCTTGCGGCATTACGAATAGCCAAATCAGCTAAAACCTCCTCTGTTTGACAATCCCAGGGGATAAACCCACAGCTGTTCATTACTAATGACGTCTTCATAGCAGTGAACAGTGAGAAGGCAGCAAAAGAGCAGCCCTTATAAACGCACAGTCCTACTTCATGTTTTAAGATTTCATTTGAATACACTGTACTCAATTTATTTCCTCAGTGCTGGAGGTAGAGCAGTTAAGACTAGTGAATAATAGTGATGGTTTGGAAGATTTCTTTCCACTTTTCACATAAATGTCCACTCTTTCCTATTCCATTAAGAAGAGATAAATGTACATTTCAGTCTTCCCATGTGCATTTGTTCTAGGTTGACGTATATTCTGTTTGGGACATTGACAATGTTGTCTGAAGCATGGCATTGTCTCAGTTTAGACCTGAATTTATTAGGGACATGTAGGCTGCTTAGATGAGTATTTTACAATGTAATTTTATCATGCAAGCTTTCAGGACTGACAACAAGTGATATAGGTTTTACAATGACCATATTTAGCTGATATTTAGAGTGTAGGGTCAACAATAGCCTATATGAAATACAGTGGGACCCCTACTTACAAGCATCCCCACTAACGAGTATTCCAGGTAATGAGTCGAGAACTCGGAATATTTTTGTTCCAGGTAATGAATAAAAATCCAAGTAACGAGTAGCGTAAATTAGTTCAAGTATGCCAACCGCTTAGGGCGTGGCGGTCGTAGCATCCCCTAGATGCTAGCATAGAAGAAGAGGTCAGTCATTACCTTTGACCGATATCCAGTAAAAGTGAAAGTGCTAGTGAAAGCGACACAAAGAAATCAAAAGGTAGTGAACAAGAAAGTTTTACTTTTACTTATCATATGATAAGTGTAACCATGCCATACACGTACGCTCGTCCTCCTGTCCTCCTTAGCCGCTAGCCTACACGGGCGCTGTCGTCGTCTCGTTTATTTTTTTATATAAACACATTATTTAGCATATTAAAGTATACTGTATATTGACTGGCTGACACGGATTAATCAGTTTTACATGTATTCTTATTGGGAAAATGCATCCAGCTAACGAGCAAACCAGCTAACGAGCTCGGCTCCTGCACAGATTAAACTCGTAAGTAGGGTTACCACTGTACTCATGTAATATAGTGTCTCCATTTTTTAAAAAATCACTTTAGTTATGCCTTCATCTGTCCAAAGAATGGTGAAATTAACATTTTAACGTTGTTCTACAGCAGCCACATTGATATGACTGCCTGCAGATGAGTCTTTATTTGTTTACAGGCCTTTTAATCGTCCAACACTGATGATCTAAAAACATCGACCTGATTAATCGGACTATTACTACTGATATGCAGTCATGTGGCCTTGCTGATCATTATCCAACCGTCTCCTGCTTCTGATCTTTGACACAGAACAGAATTAAGGGCAGGACCTTTAGCTTATAGACACGCATAAAGCATATCAAGCTCTGACTGACAGTCTGAGTCTCTGACTCCTGCTGTTGTGTTTTAATTTCTCACAGGTCCTGTTTTAAGCTGACTCACAGCTGTTCAAAGCAGTGTGTGAAGCTTCACCACGAGGGCTGACAGTGACGTGTATGTTTGATCTGTGAGGTGGGTTCACACATCTAAGCATGTGAGTTAAATAAGCTTCAAAAAAAATCTTTTGTTGACCTGATTTCATTTAAGGTTATGAAACACATTCAATACATTTTCTTCTGGGAGGTGCTGCACTTACTGTATACATCATTTAAACAATTAGAACATCCTTTGGCAAACAACTGAAATCTGAAATAGTTAGACTGTTTTGCATGCTTACATAATGGGACTTAATATTTGGATCATTTCTATTTAGATCATTGTGATGGAATGTTCTGAGAAAGTAAAGGACAGCTAGCATTATATAATAATGGAAAATAGTGAAAAACATAATTAACACTACGATTAAGCCTAGGATTGAACTAAACTGCTGCTGAACTAGGCGTGTAATTGATATACTACATTGATATTGATTTAAAATCAATAATAACCTTGACAATAATCTATCCTTAGTCATTAGACTATTCCTCTCCAACTAAAAGAAATGGCATAATGACACTATTGATGACAGTTTTCCTAAAATTAGACAACAAATATCACAATATGTTGCCTTGTTCAGTTTTGCAATGCAGTCATGTCAGCATACTGTATTATGATCACCAGAATGTGTCCACACCCATCAATTTTATAAGCTCCACTGACCATATAGGTGTACGATCATGTAGCTCTACAATTACAGACTGTAGTCCATCTGTTTCTCTGTATACTTTGTTACCCTCTTTTCACCCAATGATCAGGACCTGCACAGAGCAGATGTTATTTGAATGGTGGATTATTCTCAGCACTGCACTGACAATGACATGGTGGTGGTGTGTTAGAGTACGCACAGGTACAAGTGTATCAGACAGCAGACCTGGTAGTCACAAGATGCTGTTTGGCTGGTTAATATTGTTTGGCGCACTCCAGCAATGACAGATGAACTACAGTCTGTAATTGTAGAACTACACAGTGCACCTATATGGTGACTACAGCTGATATAATGGACAATGTGTGTAGATACAAGAAGGTGGTCTAACATTCTGATATGTATATATTGGAATGCATTTAATTGTAACCCTCTATCATGATATATATCTTACATTCACCTCTAGAAATTCTTTTTAGTCTAGGATTAGCTTTAATCTGGGTCTGCAAAACTGGCCCTTAGTCATCTAGCTGACACTTTTGTCTAAAGTAACTTGCCCTGGCCAATTAGAAAGGCAGCAACAGGAGTATAAGTGCACAATAGCGGCAACAGCCTGACCTCTTAAGCCATGTCCAAGTTCAAAGAAACGAGCCACCACCAGAAGCATGTTAAACAGTTTCCTATTAGAAATGCCTCGGCTTCCACACTTCACACATTTTACTTCTATCTGTCTTCTGCCTGTCTACATCTGTCTTTCTCACTCTAACAGTCAGTAAGTCAAAATGGAAGGTCCCATCTGTTCTTTTATTACAGGCCTAATTACATTTTATGCTAGCGCCTCGAAGTGAATGAGTCGTCATTTTTTACGGCTGTTTATTTTGTTGTTTACAAACCCATCTTCCTACCTCCAGCTCCTATGAGAGAGAGAGTAGGGCGGAATGAAAATGTTTGGCCTGTGTGATGTTAGCAGCATTAGCCTAGCGTCAAGGGCTCTTCTGTAATCAACGTTTGGAGCGCGGAGTTGTAGCAGCTGCTACTGTTCGACTTCACAGTCTTGTGGTTAGTGCTCGTCTCTCGGTCTCTTCGCAGCACTTTGGATGGGGTACAAGAAGCGCTACATCGCTGCAAAATGCAGCCATTTGTTCTCTGGATGAGATTCAGACCTTCTGTAATGTCTTGGTGGAATTGTGTTGACTCTGCGTGAGTCTAATTAGAGCAGTTCTTCAACACAGTCACAATCCATTATCTGATGGACTTCGATACTGCTGAGAAAATGAATTCTTTTCTGCCAATGTGTTATCTGTTGGGTCAGTTTTTTTTTTGTGTTTCTCTTTTCTATAGAACCATAATTGTAACATATATGATAAACTGAGTTTTAGGCATCATTTCCAAGATAACTGCAAGCTATGGACAAAAGATTTGAGGCACATGCTCATTCATTGTTTCATCTGCAATTAAGGGTATTATTTTTCCTGCCTTTGTTGCAGTAACTGCCTCTCCTATATAGGGAAGGCATTCTACTTTGCTGTGAGGTTAGAAAGTTAGTGAGATGTTGACTCCACCTCATCCACAACTCTCCAACTCATACCAAAAGTACTGTAAGGAGCACAATCATTCCAGAGCACACAGTTCCACTGCTCCAATGCCTGGCATTAAGCATGGTACTAATAGTTTCATGTTTATCTGCTCCAAAGTTCTATACTGTTCGCAGTACTTCTCTACAGGGACTAAACAAACTGTGTGTGTGCGCATTTGCACATCTGTGGCAGTAACAAGTGCAACCTAAAGCAGCTGAATGTATTCATTAGAAGGGGTGCCTACAAACATCTGCAAATATAGTGTAAATTAAACTGATTTCTGATCAGTGATGGTATTATCCATTTGTCTTTATTAAAGTCTTCTGAAGGCTTCTTTTCATCACTGTAAGTAAAATTACTTAATTTTGACATTAATATTATTTACTAAGTAACATTTACTACAGCAAACCCACACGTGGTGTGCATAAACTTGCAGACACTGCCAAATATACACATTTAATGCTATCATGTCCCTGCTTTTAAGAAAAGGTGATGCTTTCTGTTAAAAAAGTGACATTTCCTTTGACAGTCATGAGTTCTCAGTCATGGATAAATGCCCAGAGAAACATCTTTAAGCTCCTCTAACCTGGCAACTCAGTACTGGCACACACCACGAAGAGGTGTCAAATTATTCTCAAATACCCCTAAAGGTGTATTTCTACACTCATCCAAAACCTGGCAAACCAACACCGTAACATAACAACATAAAGTCAGTCAAATATCACAGCACAAATATCCTGCTATTTCAGAGCAAGTACCACAGGAATTACTGCAGTGCTTACTTACTTACTGAGAGAGAGACAGAGAGAGAGAGAGAGAGAGAGACTGGGGAGATTTACATTCATTGAGAATGCGTCCCCGCGGAAATAAAACAATATGGGCAAGTACAAATAACACCAATTTAAATGTTTTGCACTTTTATATAAGAACTCCTGAGATGAAAGTAGCTACCGTATGTGTGGAGAACCTGTGTAAGTATAAAACAGAGCAAAAGCTATATAAAACAGAACGCTCACTTCTAGAAACACAAGCACCTCTGCAATGTTGCCCAACACTAGGTAAGACACTTTGGATTTTGTTTCAAAGTTATAGAAAAGTTAACAAGTTACAGGGCACTAAACTTACTCATCTAAAACAGTATGTGGACATAATTTCCACACGAATAAAACACATTATACCATCAGTATTGTTGCCAAAAGTATGAGACTGAAAAATAAAACCATGTTGAATTACTTCCTTGCAGATACACTGTCTATTTTATAATTTTATAATAGACACAACACACTAACACGCCACCACATCAGTGTCACAGCAGATGGACTACAGTCTGTAATTGTAACTATAGAAAGTGCACCTATATCATAAGTGGAGCTATGAATGATTAGTGTATAGTTTAAACATGAGAAATAAGTAACTTTTTAAACACTATTAATTAATTTATTAAATTTTTTTACTGTTATATCTAATTTCTCATTATTTGATCATCTGTTTTTCAATAATGGTGTTTTAATTGTAGTGCAATTTTAATTAATTACAATTTATTTAAAACAATCTATACAAATGCAAAGTTATAAAAACTAACAATGTAACTACAATTATAGATTGTACAAAATATACATGGTTTTGACCAAACAGAAACATCCAAAACTGCCATCTATACCTTACTATAGGTAGAAAATTATGGCAAAATCATAACATGTCTTAAGAGACTATAACACATACTGTAGTACAGTAAAAGAATGCTACACAAATATTCAGTTCTTTTCTAGTTCCTCTCTCAGACTCAATAACTAGAGACATGCTGATTATATCCACCTACAGAGAGCCTGCTCAAACCCAAACAAACGTGACTGTCCATAATATGCACTCAATAAAGAGGAGACACACTTTCTAGTCTAACACACTGGAAGAAAATTTCAGAAATAATCACTAAGGCCAAAGACGTCGACATACACCTAAGAAGAACTTTAAATGTCATGCCAGTGGCATACAGTGCATAAAGCAGCAACCCATTCTGTAAAACTCACTTCATGCCTCTCCCAGACATGCTCTAAATTATTGTATGGATTTCAAAATACAGTACCTGTAGTTGCAACTAAGACAACTTCGAAATAAACGTGCTTTAAATTTATTTATTTTAAAATCAAGTCCAAAGCAAACTGGTTCATCTATGTAATGTATGCACCAACAAAATCCACAAATTCTATAGTTCCGATATTCATCCAGTTTGTATGCATATCAGCTCATCAGAATATTTAAGTAAACCCAACACTCACCATTCCATTAAGCCCATTTGAAGATAATCCGAAAGCCCATCAACTTACCACAAAGTGTTGGTCTTTCTGAAGGACATTTGCCTCAAAAAGACTATATATGAAAACATATACAAAAGCAATTCTTGGTGTAATTTATCTGATTGCACAAATATATAAATCTGTCCCAATCAACAGACAATCCCAGCAAAACAGCTTCTGGTGATCTGAACTAGTCTACAGCCAGAGTTTGCTTCTCATAGTTCATCTTTTCCCTTTCAAGGTAAAAATAATATTGGGAGTTTGCTAACCTTGCTGAACTGTTTTGAGTGTATTGCTGTTTTTTCTTGAAATATTCCATTACATATACCACAGTATCTATCAAAATTAAAAGTTAGCTGGCTAAGCTACCATATGCATAGAGAGTGACATTTGATATCACAAGAATTATTTTACGATATTGTGCAGACTCAGTGCTCCATCTTCAGGACTCAGAGAAGGGTCAGACAGCTATAAACCAGCCCCCATAGTGAATGTCATAGAGTTTATTGGTTAGATTTTCTGCCATTTTTCTAATAAGCTAATATTACCCAGCCCTTCAGGATATTAAGAGAAGGACCAAACAGTCAAGTGATGGGAGTGAGTATTACCATTCTCAGACAGATCCTATAGTAGCAAGAATTTGAAAATAGTATATGTTATAACAAGCAGATTTTTAGTTGATAAATTCTGTAAAACCGTTTCCCAGGATAAACTTGTTTTCATCTTTTAGACGCTTCTTCTGTGGAATTATTCTCAGCTTGTACACTGCAACTTTAGTGAGTGTTTGTCGAGAGTTGTATGAACAATGTTTAGAAACCAACATGCCCTTTGGCAAAAGTTACACCATCCTGTGACCAATTAAAGCCATGTTTTCTGTGTTTGTGTGGCAGACAGAGATGAACTCTGATGTGTGGCTCTTTGAAAAGCAGACTGAGGCGTACAACCTTTTTCCCCCTTAAAGACACAGCAGAGAATTGCTAGTCCACAGGGTTTGTCTTCATTGCCTTTAGGGCTTTGTTTTGTTTTGCAGTGGAGAATGCACTTTTTCCATTATGGCTCCCAAAAGAAGAAATAGATAAGGCAGGAGACTGTGAATTCTCTTTTTTAATAAAGAAAAACTCACATCGCCATTTTAATAATAAATACTGGCAATAACCCACAGAGAAAATGTATAGAACAGATACTTACAAAGCTTCAGATACACTTTGTAAATACATACAAAGTGCATCTTTAGCTTTTTCCTGCTTCTCACTCAGATGACCTTAATGGATTAAAACACCCCTCTCATAACTGTGTTAGAGTTTCCATACACCCCCAATCCCTCTCCCATCTACATAGGTTTTCTCCCACAGTCCTTTAGAAGAAAATGGAGGTCAGGTGAATTAGCAACTCTAAATTGCTCTTGTGTGTGTGTGTGTGTGTCCAGCATGAGATTTGAATATTGTCCTGGCTTTAGCTAAGATAGCTATGAATGCCCTGCCCAGTGCCCAATGGAGGGCTATGCGGACTCACCACAACCCTAACCTGGAAAAAGTAGTTAAGATAATGGATCGATGGAAGTGGCATTGATGCATCAATCACATGGAGTATCATTTCAACGTTATGGATCACTTGATCTAAATAACTGACTTTACATCATAGAGGAATGCCGTAGGCTACATGCTCTAAAATTCTACATCACCGTAGGCCCATTGCTACGACAGTCTACATTGATGCGAGCTCTGGTACATTACATCGTAGTGGGGTGATGCAGGGTGCGTGCTCTGGAACATTGCGTAACTGCAAAAGGTGGTCCTGAAGGCTCAATGATGGGCCCTGTTCTGTTCACACTATATAGAGATAATGTTTCTTCTGTAACCGGGTGCAACATAGTCTATATGCTGATGATCTTATAATGTGCTCTGTATACTGTAAATTCAACTGTTAAATCTCTTAAACACTGCATATAAATATATTTACATATGTACATATGCATATAAAATATTCATTATGATAATCTATTTATCTCTACCAATTGTGGTGCAAACATTGAGACAGTCACAGAGTACAGTTTGGAATTTGGACATTGAAAGGATCAAACTGAAATGCCATGTGGCGAAACAATTATTAAAATAAGTAATAAAAAGGAAACAAGCTGGTTTCCTTTGCAGAAATAAGACGTTTTCCTCTCCATTATAGAGGGACGCTTACTGAGGCAACTTTCCTTTAAGTTTTAGACTATGATGATATTTAACACATGCATGCTTCATGCTGTTTATTGCTCTGCACTAAGATTTATCCTGGTAACTCTTATAATACTCAACATCATGAGCTTCATGCCAAGGCTGAATGGCCCTCTCTCTCTCTGAACAGTGTGATAGACACTGGTTTTATTTATTTATAAGGCTCTTAATGGCTTTTTTTCCATCTTCCTTCACTGCTTTGCTGCTTTTTAATGAGGGCCCCTACTGAGCACACACAAATTATTGGATTGGATGATGCAGGTGCTGGCTGTTTTTGAGCTTGAAAAATCCAGTTTTATTCAGTGTGCACCAGTAACCTCGAATGACATGCAGAGAAGTCTAAAGCTTACCCTAGATTTAAGCTTATGGGAGTTTAAGTTTTTAATTTCAACATATTTCCCTTGTAATATTGATGTTTTATTTATTTTTACGTGTTATTATTGAACCAATTTTGGTGGTTTTATTGTTTTTGCCTTGATGTTATTTGTGGTTTCAATTGTTGCCTTTAATTTGGCTTTTCTGTAAATTGCATAGTGTATACTCTTTCTACCTCAATGTATTTCTGAGTTTAAATAAAATATGAATGAATGAATACATGATTGAATGAACATAGAATTGCATTAATGAGTTTGAAAGGAACTTTACATCCTCCAGTCTCTACATAGTTTTTCCCACCAGTTGGTGGAGTATATGTGTGTGCACAGGCAAAGTGAGCCTGTGTAAGAGAAAGGTGCTCTAAAAAACCCTTAACACTATTAAAACAAACACTTATTTTTGTGCTAAAGGTTCAGACTGTCTAAATAAAAGTTTAAGCAGCAGTTGTTCCCCTAAAAATACACATAAAAGCTGACTGTAAACTTTTTGCTGAAGGTAGGCTGTGTGTTTGAGTCCTCTGCAGTTAGTTGTTTGTTTCTCAGAGCTTTTCTACAGCTGGGTATTTGAGGAGGTGGGGACAGTGGGTAAATATAGCAATGCACTGTGGGTGCATCAGTGCGCGGCGCTCCTCCAGCTGACATGACTTCAGAACTCCGTTCCCATCTGTGTGGGTGGCAGCAGGACAGGGAGAACACACAGCGTGGACACACACCGGTCTCAGGGGCAACTAGGAGACATCCTGGCCCTTACGGAGGAGGATCTGACACACGCTTCAGAGTTGCAGCAGAACTTCTTATTCAATAAGTCCAACTAAATGATACATATGCAGCAGATAGAGGATGAGAGGGCAAAGCAGTGTTTCATTCTCTGAAAAAAAATCTTCTGATGTTATATATTTCTAAACAGGTTTATATAAACTACTAACTACTAATAAACTACTAATCATAATGTGTTAACTGTCATAAATGTCATGGCTGCAATTATGAGGATTTCAATCATTCTTTTTTTTGTTGTTAAAATGACCATTGTACGACTGGCTTCATCCTTTACTTAAACAGGCTGTTACTGTGCCTTGAAGTGATATATGCAAATGATTGCTGTTCTAATTTGGTACATCAATGTGAACAGACTGCACTAAACTGCTAAAGGCTGAATAGTTGGATATATGTAAATGATTTTGTCACCATCAAAAAATAAATACAGCCAACATGGCTTGTTCTACAGTTCCATTCCATATATAAACGTGCAACTCCCAAAAAGTTAATTTGTGTTAATAAGTTAATAATTGTATTAATTTCTCGATTTGCATGAGCTATAAGTCATACTGATCTACATAGAACAAACATAAAAGGCTTCAAAGGTCACTTTACGCATAATGAATATAAAATATATGACATTTTACCTTTTTCAATTATGTATACAAATGAACTTTAATATTCTTTGATATATAGATATTGATATACTATTTTTCTATGTAGCTATGACTGTGGACATGCTATTTATATACTATAGTAGAAGATAATTCAGTGTAGTTTGTATGAGCCCATTACATGTAAAATTAATGACTGGTGTTCATCAAATGTTCAAATGAAACTGACCTTAAGCTCCTTCAAAACATATTGCATTCCAATATAAGTCAAAATTGTATTAACTTGATTTCCCTTTTAAAATAAGATGTGGCATTGCAGAGTCTGCAACAAAGTCTTTTCATATAGAAATAACAGGATATAATAACAAAATAAGAAAGCAAAATGTCCCTGGAGCTGAGTCCAGATAGAGAAACAAACACCACAGTGAATTTCTAGAGAACTTTGTCAGTATGTCGTTCGATGTGTAATTAACAGCTGTTACGCTGACGAGGTGCTTCATCCTCCAACATCCATTACCACCAAGCCGGCACGCTGTACCTCACTACAGCATTTGCAAGGCTGAGTGGGGTTGAAGGACAGAACATTAAGATGTGTGTTTGCCCCTTGTCTTATCTTGAGAGAGAGAGAGAACGAGAGAGAGAGAGAGAGAAAGCGAGAGCGAGAGAGAGAGAGAGAGAGAGAGAGAGAGAGAGAGAGAGAGAGATGGCCACCCGTTGTTTATTGTCCTGCGGTAATGGGACAGAGTAATTTCTCATTTGTAATAATATCAAAAAGCAATTACGCACGGCATGAATAAAAGCCAGCCAACAATGGAGGCTATCAATCATGCTGGAAAGAGGCATGAATGAGTGGGGAGGCCCCCCCCCCTCCTCTGTTCATTTTTCCCCTACTGCTTGTCTTTTGTGTTCTCCACTCATCAGAGTAATGACTTTGACTCTGTAGAATAGAGAGGGACAGAATGAGAAAGATAGATGCCTACTGTGTACTCTCCAACTGAAATATCTTCTACATGCGCAAGTGCATTAGGCTGATGACGCCACTGCTTGTCTGCTAACATACATACTGGTTTACTTGCATCTACAGTCACATTGTCTTTTTTAAGGCCTGTCACAAGTTAAATAACTTTTACATGTTATTTTGCTTAACAGATCTGGTGCCATCTGTCAGCAGCTTATTTGCCACCTGTTTTGTGCATTCCTTGTACAGAAATGTTAGCTGTATACACACATACAACCTCAGATGAACAACACCAGTCAGTGCTATGAAGTTCCAATCCACTGTTTCCAGTCAACAGGTAATGAGGGAGAAAAGGACTGTCCAGAGTTCACTTCCCAATTCTTATTCACAATTCTTAACAGAGCATATGCAATACAGGTATTATGTAAGTGTACAAAATGCAAATAATGCTCTACCTAATCTGTGAATATTTGATTTTGTGAAGCATCTTGACCAATCTCAGATGTTTTTTGAGCATTTACAACCCCAATTCTAAAAATAAAAAATTGAGGTGCTGTGTAAAATGTAAATAAACCTAAATATAAACAGAATGCGGTGACTGGAAAATCTCAGACACATTTTATTCACAATAGAACACAGAACACATCACTTTCAACATCTAATATTTGATTAAATAATACGATTAAACTCTTTGCTAACTGCACCCAGGGAGCAGTTGGGGGTTAGGTGCCTTGCTCAAGGACACTTCAGTTATGACCTGACTGGGGATCAAACCAGCAACTTTCCGTTCACAACACTAGATCTCTAACCACCAGGCCATGGCTGATATTTGATCAATGTTGTATTGTGTATAACATATGGATCTATGAGATTTGCAAAGGACTGCATTCTGTTTTTATATATGTTTATTGGCATTTTACACAGCATACCAACTTTTTTGGAATTGGGGTTGTAATTTTGCCACCTAGACTATGCAAGTGATATAAAAATAATTACCATCAAATACTATTAATATCAAGTACTAAAATTCTAAAACTTACTGTGAGATAAGAGATACCCTCCCCCCACCCTACCAATTTCATTGCATACATACAGCAGTATATTTTGATTAACATGCACAGTAACTCCGAACTTTTCCAGAATTTACATGCTATAGCTGAATGTGAATGCTAATGTCCAAAACAAATAACTGAGGCAATTCCCAAAGTTTATCAAGCCAGCCCCCTTGAACAAAGCCTGTACATTCTCTGGGTAAGCGCATGTGTGAATAGAGCAGGATAATTCACAGTGGGTGTGTTGATGATGTGCTTGATATTCACTTCTACTCTATTGTTGATATTGAGTATACAAGCAAATATATGCAGTATTAATATTGATGCACAAATAGTCATCATTACGGAAGAGTCATTAGCCTCATCTGCCATCAATGTGCTAAAACAAAACACTGTGATTTCCGCAGCACATGATGCCTCCTACAAGTGCTACACAGGCACCACCTCTCGCCTGAAGCATTTGCAACTGTGAGAACACATCTGACACTTACAACATCCAGCTGCAAGCTACATGCAAGGGCAACTCTTTAGAACGACGAGATCTGATTCTGCTCATATGTGAAGTGTAATTTTGAAACGGGATATGAAATTGATCTTTAAAAGTAGATTTAAATGTACATGCTTCTAAAAAGTGCAGCTTCACAAATGTTACACAGTATATACAGATATATGACATGATACTGCTATCACAATATGTAGCAATATAACTGTAGCTTTTACCTACCCCTATACCCATGTGTTAAGCTGAATATTGCCTTAATTCCCCCTCTAAACACACACTTTCTACTACTAAGGTTAAAAAAATTAGCTTCCTTTTCATTTTTGCCTGGTACACTTTAACCATTTGTCCAAATATCACAATATTAATCAGAAAAAACAGTCTGCAATGAGGCATTTCCCTCAATGTCAATCCTTAGTAGAAGTAGATGTAGAAGTACTGATCCTCCCACATTTGGTCTTACTGTCATTTCAACAATATTGGTAAAAACACAACTTTTACATTATTGATTTAAAATGTAACAAATATCTGTATTGGCAATAGATGGCTACAAAGGTGAAAGTGTGCATGATTTTAATGAAAAGATTTCCAGGAAGATGTGTGTGGTAAATATTATTTAAGGATAAGTATTCATTATTTTTATTAGTGCACTGTTTACTTTTTAATGAGCGAGCAGACAGGCTGCATAAAGGCTTTTTCTCTGGCAGCTGTTATAGATGACATATAGTAAATCATAACTTCTGGACCTTTTACTGATCTTTCCTCTTCTCTCTGTCTATCTCTCATTCTGTCTCACTTTCTTGTCACATCACACACACACACTGTTATACTCTCCCTTCTATCTTGCTGGTATGCTGTGAGTTTCCCAGTCCATTAATTATTTTCTCTCCTTTTATGTTGGTTGTTAGTTACTCTTTCTTTCTCTTTCGTATTTCATTCTGTTCTTCATTATGCCTCCCCATATTGTTAATAAGATAGAAAGTGACTGTAGTTGCAAAGTCTGTATAAGAGTAAGGAATATAAAATATGACAGTTTGCCTTTTTTAAATTCAATTATGAAAACAAATGAACTTGTGAATATGAAAATAAAATGACCATCACTGGAGAAGCATTTGTATACTAAAAACATTGTTCTACATTATTTCTTGGACAAAAATATTAGTTTAAGTGATATGAAGTATTGCAGATTGTCAGTGTTTTAACAAAACACAAAAGTTTACATTGTAGCCTATTGTGACTAAAATATCTTCTGAGCATGTAGTCATTGCATCATTGCTGGGGGATGGACTTTTTCACTGGGAAATCACACCAAATGCCATTATACATAGTCAACTGTTAATATATTATGATTGCATTACTTAATATGATTAGTCTCAAAAACTGGTGGCAGACCTGCCAAACTTTAAGATGTCCAATTTTATATTTGAGTGAGTGCTCACATATTATGACTAAAAACAATATATAAGTTTAAACCATAAAATTTGATATAAAGAAACAAAACTTTTTGTCACAGATCTGATGGCATAATGCATCATGATATATTTTCCTCGTAATTTCTTTTAGAGCATAATCATGCTATAAACATACTAATTTAATTTAAGTTCTTATAAAGAACTATATTTCTACTTAATACAACAGCTTTGTTTTTTATTACTTGAGTTCAAGTCAATTTTCACAGAAAATTCACTACAGAAGCAATGCACACCTGACCAATGGTTAGACATGTAACATTGAAATATCACCAAGTATGACCAGAGACAGACCCTAAGACAGATTACACTAACTGACCACCTTACTGTGGTCATTCTTAATGAGGAAAAGCCAATAAGATAAGGACAGCCAAGGGCGAGAGCCAGGACTTTTACTGATGGCATCACAAGCAAAAGGTTAATGTGGTCACTATGGCTGTAAAAGGAAAAATGTCCTGTGGCGGGGTATTTAGATGTGAAGGTTAAAAAGTGAGAGGATGTGATTGTATGTGTGCACACACACATGAATGTATGTGTGCAAGGAAATCGGCAACATTGGCTGTAGTCCATGAAGCAAAAAGGTCAAGGATTTGATCCCAGACAATAACACACTCAACTGCCTTGAGCTGCCTTGCATGGAAATATTAAATCCAAAATGCAAAGCTTGCAGTAAAGTCAAACTTCACTAGATGTGTGCAGACTGAGCAAAGATACCACAACTAATCTTTACATGCTTTCCATACGAAGTGTTCATACTGTAAATGATTAAGCTATTGATTTTATGTGGATGGCACATGCATACAAATGTTGTTCATCTTAAATACAGAATTGTTGATACTTCTGCTATTATGCAGCCAAAAATGTGAAATTTCATCTGAAATGGGAGACAAGGATAGCTTTAACACTCAAACATGGTGGATGGCATATTGAACACATCCTTTAGCCCTTATGGCCAATAAACTGCTTTAATACACTGTTTTAACATGAGAACAAATGATGTTACACACCACTGTTTGTCTGGTTAGTTTATCTACCAGTTTTATGTGTCAAACAACAACCTTCTCATTTGTAAAACTGAAGTTGAATCCAAGATACAACAAGCTGTACAAGCTGTGGTTATCTCACGCCTCGATTACTGCAACGCTGTGCTAACAGGCCTCCCAGCCTGCACTATTAAACCACTACAGATGGTCTAGAACACCACACATTGTAGTAAACAAGAGTACAATTTTGTCACATAATTTCGTCAAATAACCGGTATTCCCGATTTCCTACACAAGTTATACGGTAGGTGGTACAAACTCACAATTTCGATAGGAACAGAGGGTAAAGTCTACTTTAAAGTGTAAAAACCGACGTATTATCGTCTTCATAGTTGTTAAGACATAAATTCTACTTGTTGTAAACATACGTACACGGTAGGTGTATTTTAGTTATCGAATTAGTAAATGTCATACTTGTGAAGCA